>RPOG01005456.1:0-32132 GCA_008086565.1 Thalassoma bifasciatum | reverse complement strand
GTGTGTGTGTGTGTGTGTGTGTGTGTGTGTGTGCAGCTTGAGTAATGATGACAGAGAGCCACCTGTCAGAGCGTGAGCTCTTTTACAATGTCATTTCACACTGAATGAGTAATCAGGTCAGCAGTGTGTGAATCCAAAGTCTGCGAAATTAAAAACTTTAGTTTTGAATGTTAAGTATCCTCTAAAAGAGAAGCTGGAATCACATGTGTAGAAAGTGAGATTTCATGGGACATCTGTCCAACAGGAAGTCTGCAAAGTTGACAGGAAATCCAAAGTTCACTCTTTAAGATAAACCATAATGGTGCTGTCTTTCTCATGACATGTTTTTCTTCATCCAAGCAGATATGAACATAATATGTGAAATTATAAAGTTTAAATAGAGGATTGTGAGGATTTATCTTTACATGAGAGGGTGCTCACCGCAGTAACACATGTATTTGCTATACCTGTTTAAATGTCCACTAAACCTTAAAAAATCTTAACTTCTCCCACAGTTTTTAATGTGAGAAAGAAGAAACTACGAAGAGGCCTTAAGTCTTCTCATTTTAAAAGGAGTAGTTTACCCTTCAAAGAAATGAAGAGCAGCAGGGTGGGCCATAAGTTTCAAAACATAAGAAAAATAGACATTTTATGTTGGACAACTGTCTTTATTTTTACAGGTTGAGTGTTAAGTTTCCATGCATAGAAAAATGTATAACCTGTATATTTTTTCAATATTCAGATATCCTATGAGATGCGTTTGATTATCTTTGGGGGCACTTGAAGGCCATGGTGTATCAGGTGAAGATATGAGACATAAATCATCTCAAGCAACATATCACCAACACTTTTACAAGCAGAACTTCAGCTATGCTAATGGAAGTTCATCAACAGTGGAAAACACGTATTAATATGTGTTTTTGAAACAATGGCAAGAGCCCATCATATGATTAAAAAAGGTTGTCCAGCATGAAAATGTTTATTTTTCCGACGTATGGAAACTTATAGCCCACCGTGTGGATTAAAGAACAAGGAGAGAGGGAACCCAGTCAAAAAAAGCCGAACCAGACTTATAAAGAAAACCAGGACACCAGGTTTTAGTCTGAAGTGTGAACACTCTGAATTTAAAACTGTAATTTATTCATCTTTCTTGTTCTTATTTTATTTTCTTACAGTAGTTCTGTGACACTGGTCTCAAAGCTCTCTGGCCTCATTCCAACGCTTCTCAAGTGCAGGTTGTGATGGATTAAATGTTGCTGTTCGGACAATTATTCAGGAGAACAAAAAGTCCTCCAAAAGTGGCAGCTACAAAACCCAATCTACAAGGTTTGTTAAAAATTTCAATTACTCCCTCAATATGATTTATTAATAAATTTTGTTATTACTACTTCCTCCAGAATTAATTATTTCAATCTCTATCCCCATTTTTTTTTTTTTTTTTTTTTTTTTACAGTTATGTGGTTTTATTGGTGAAGACCCTTTTCCCATTTGTGGGGTAGGAAGAGCAGGAGACTGGAACCATAATCTGGGATTACAGGAATCTTTGAACAACCATTTCCCTGAAGACGTCACTGCACGTGAGTATTTCAAAGATGTCTTTGAGTGAGAGGGCCAGCACAGTTTTGTCATTTCCCTCCCTCTACTTTGGTGACTGTTATACTTTTCCTGAACATTCACATCATATCAAACATGGCACAGTTCCTTCCTGTTGTTGACATAGATACTGTCACAGAACTGTGGAGACAGACTTGTTGAATTTGAGTGATTTTTTTGACTTGGATCTCAGAAATGGTGATTGTAGGATTTTAGACCCTGAGGGCTGTTTACACCACCACTGCTATCTCATGGAAAGGTTTATTTGAAACAATTCAGAAAAGTTGGACGATTCAAGGTGTTCACCAAAAAACCCTCTCCTTGACCTGGGTAATTGGGTTGCTGAATGGGGTTAAAAAATGTGGGTCATGTAAAGTGAAAACAGGGCAGAACTAGAGCATGGTTTAGAAACATCTCTTGTTTTGTGTGCCAATAGTAAATAAAGTTATATTTCAGTGTAAAAACAGAAGACTTTATGATTTTTATCAAGACTATTCCCTTGGTGCAGTGGTTAGCATTGTTGCCCCAGAGTAAGAAGGTCATCATTTATTATCTCTGGTGTGCAGGTGTGAATGTGCGCATCAAAGGTTGTCCGTCTGTCAGTCCTGCGATTGACTGGTGAACAGTCTAATGATAACTCTGCCTCTCACCTGAAGACACCTGGAACAGGCTCCAGCCACCTTTGACTCCAAACAGGATCAGTGGTAGAAAATAAATGAAGATGATTTTTTGTCCTCAAAACCTAGATCTATCTTAGAACTTCTAATCATTCTTTTTCATTTCAAACATGGCCAAAAACAGTCAAAATACTGTCATGCATCAAATCTTCTCACATGTAAATCCAGCATCAGAGCCACATACTGGAAGCTGTCTTTTGATCCACTGTCTGTTATTATTGTAGTCTATCCAAATGATTTTCAAAGCTGCTCCATGTGAGGATGGTGAGGGAATGGTTGGTTACAGCACATATGTAGGTTTTATCACACCTCTGTGTGCTGTGAAAGATGGTTTAGATGTGATAGTGGAGCAGGATCAAGCAGCTCATTTGATCCATTGTCTGCCACCCCAGATGCTGCTGCTGTAAAATAAGTTTGACATCATATAAAAGGCTTTGAATGCAGCTTTGTGTGGGGATGATCTTGTGTTATCAGATTATTTTGGGAAACCCAATGAATGTGTTACTTTCATGTGTGGTAGCAGCATGTAAGACATCACAGCTGGCTCTTCTTCCTGAACTCATGTGGGGATTTTTTCCTCGTTACGATGATGGTGATGTTAGTATCCAGGCAGTGTGCTGTTCCTGTAGAGAACAATCGCCTAGCTACAGCAGGCTGTCAACCTTTTACATCATCATTCAGCTCGTGTTAGTAACAGATGTGTTCAAAGTCTTATATTGTTCAGACAAACACACAGATCCTGAACCTGGTCATAATTATACAATCACTCTCAAAAAATCCTGAAATGTTTCCATGAAGCTCCTCAGTATACCTTATACTAAAACCTGATCAGGGGGGAGTCTTTAATGGTACCCAGAATTAGATCAGTGCAGTGAGGCTGTAGTTTCTGTTTACTGGTGAAGACTGTCTCCACTTTGAACTGAACTCAAATCCCATTTTTACTCCAAAGTGTATAAATAGTTACTCTGTGAGCATTTTAGAGAAATACATGAATAAGCAGTTGTCAAAATTGAACTTTTAAAAGTTACAGAAAGACACTTTAACCACAGCACGTCCAGTGGTCATGAATATATCAACAAAGTTTGGAAGTGCAGTAGTTTGCCAATAACAGGATATTTCCCTTAAAGTCTTCTGACCTAATGCTAAATGAGAAGAGATTTGCTCCTGATCAAAACCTGAAGAACACTTGAAAAACAGCATTAAATTATCTTTTAGACTGTTGGATCTTAATGAGGCTGTAAGTACGTTCAAAAAGAGCTTTTTAGCCTTTGCCATTAGGAGGTCATGACAGTGTGAATAACTGACAGAAAATAATTTTGAATCCACAGTTTGGACAGATAGTTTTTTAAAGGCTGTGGTCCTAAAGTTAGTTGGGTTCTTAATGTTTGCGGCATCTTAAACAAGAATTGTTTCATTTTATACTGAAATGTTCATACATACATTTATTGAAGTTTATATGATTTGCTTGAGTGGGGAGTATTTTGGAAAAGTACCATTATGAAGTCAATAAGATTGTCATTGTTGATTTGGAATATTCCAGATCTTGGGCAGTTCAGATGCTACAAACAAGGTGTGAGCACATAATTTGTTTTCATCTTGTATTCCTGACAGAGGTTCACAGTTGTACATAGACCTATTACCCCAGTAGAGACGGCAGCATATAGCTTCAAAAATCAATTTCTGTTTCAGAGCAGCTTGATGTATTCAGTGTGTAACCCTTTAATAAACTGAACAAATGAGCAGATCTTGATTCCTGCTAGATATGTTGCCAGGTTTTAACCAGCTTGTAACCTTGGGAACTCAACAAATAAAAGTCAAATGTGTCGAGGTAAAACTTGATTCCCATAAATATACACATTTGGCCCTGAGTTTGTGGAATATGATTTATGGATCGACATTCATGTCAGATATCTCACTCTGCCTGGAAGAGAGAAAATCAATAAAATATGGACTCACTTAGAGATTGTACCCCTTATGAAACCGTGTGTGTGGGTGTGTGTGTGTGTGTGTGTGTGTGTCGGTGTGTGTCGGTGTGTGTGTGTGTGTGTGTCCTTATTGAGTTGGATTGTATTCAGGACTAATGAACATTTATTAATCATTAGCTGCCTTCAGGCCTTATGGTGTTAGAATGAGCTTTGCTTTTTACTCTTTTCTGGTGCATTAATGCTCGTTAACTGAGATGACCTAAAACTTGTCCAGGTTGATAAAGTTTCATGTCTGTTAGATGGCAACTGAAAAGTATTTCAATGAATCAGATGGAAAGGTTTGGATTTTGTCCCAAAAGACTCCTGATTGCCTTGATTTCCAACTCCTAATGACTTCTGAGGCGCTGTTTCATCTGTTGTTTCTTTGAGCAGCCACAGGGAGGCAGAGGATCAACACAGCTGGACTCTTATTACAAGTGTGTGGATAAGATGCTAGTTGTGGTTTTGTCTTCTGTGAATCCACAGCAGCTTATACCATAAAGTCGTTTCCTCTTCTGTCTTGTTCATGTGAATTCAGCTTTTTATCTTTCCTTTCACTTACCCTATCTATTTTGATTAATCATGAGTATATAGAGTCAAAACTGTGGATCTGTATGTTATTCAACCATTTGTGCTTGCTGTAAGTGCTTTTTTTTACATTTTAATAGGCAGTAAAAAGTTTCCTGTCAACTGAGGAAAATGATGATTCAAAGATAAGTTTAATGCAATCTGAGGCTACAGCTGCCTGACTGAAACGGATCAAGAGGAAATATTTCAATATTACAGGGTCATTAAACTCACTTATTTTGTAACTCTTCTCCAGCTGCAGCTGCGTGAAAAGAAGGCTGTTTTAAGTCACAGAGGAAATTTATATAAAATGCACTTACTTCAGAAATAAGCCAGAACAGAATTATTCAGTCTGCTTCATCAACTTAAACAAATCTTAAGAATACTTTCTTTTGAACGGGGAAACATCAATTCTCCCTAACTCCTAAGAGGAGTGTTTTTAAGTGTCACCCTGAGGTACATTAGCTATGACAAAGTGCTTCCACCGCAGGCTAATGTGCAAGCAAACATGGTAAAGTGACTCCTGGGGTCGATAGCAGCAGAATAATCAAGATGCTGAGCTTTATTCGCCGCCTGTTTGTGCCTCGGAGAGAAACAGCTTGCCATGTTTACACTCAGAGTACATATCAAGTAATTTATTGATGTTTCCTCACCTCTCTCATGACGCGTAAGTCCTCCAGATATACCTTTCTGAAGACAGTCTCAAAGCTTGCATTTTTGTGTTACTGATTTGACACCGCTGCTGATCACGCTGATCTGAAACATCATTTCATCTCTGAAGTTTTACACAAGTGATGGCGGAAATGAGTGTGTCTTTGTTTTCTGATTCGTTATGTAGTTCATGATCTGTCAAGTCTTATGACAAAAGAACCACAAATAACTCCCTGAATTATTGACGAGATCTTTCTGCTCTTGATCTATTTCTGCCCTATTTCTCAATCACAACTTCAATCACAAAAAAATGAGTCTCTGTCTGCCAGCAATAAGCATTTTTTCATTCAATCAGTTCTGATTTCTTCTCATCTTGAGCTCATGCTTTATCAGTGGTCGATGTAAGAGAACAGGAAGGTACCGGTGGCTTGTTAGAAGCTGACTTTCTTGTCAGACGTCAGGGTGAAATGTAGACGTGCTGGTATAAAACCAAACAGCTTTCTTGACTCAAAATGATGAGTAACCATAATTCAGTTATTAAAATATCCAGTTCGTGCGAGTACTTTTGAAGAAACAGTTAAATAATGAAGGAAGCTATCTTACTGTTTTGAGTAAGGCCTACTCGAATTGAGTAACTGCAAGGGCTTGAATTTCCCATTTTACACTTAAGTCCAGCAGGTGGCAGTATTACAAGGGAAAGTAGACTGAATGGATAGCGAAAGATGCAGGAATGCTCGGCCTTGAGCATGCTCAGTGCACCAACACCAACTTTGCCCGTGCTAGTATGAACTGCACTGACAAGCCAGAGGGTTGCTGGTTCAAGTTCCCATGGGACCAAGATTGAGAACTGAGCAGATAGATGATAGTTAACACTGCTGGAGTGCTGTACAGTGTTTTGGACACAAGCATCCACGAAATGAAACAGTGAATTGTCAACCTAGGCTTTTCATTATGGCTAAGATTACTTTGCCATGCCTTAACAATAAACCCTCCCCCCAACAGTTCATAACAATTGCTGTGAGACTTTGTATTTCAAGTGTGTTTTGGTATATTTTAAAAACAAGTTTATTGGAAAAAATGTATTGTTTATTTTACTTCAGAGTATTAAGCTCTCTGTCCTAAGTCACGAGTACATATGACAGAATATATCAAGTAGTTTCAGATTAAATAATTTTAGTTGCCTAAATCCAACTACAGGCAAAATATTTTTTAAAAATATTCTGAAGTTAGTCCAGCACAAAAATCTGTTTTACTTTACAAATGTCTTAAGCCATACCTACTAAATTTTTTAAGGCAAACTGTTTGCATGCTTTGTATAAGTAAAATTTATTAATTGGGCTTTACAGTGTAAACCCCAGCTAAAGCTCTAGTGACATATGATCATGATACTGGAGTAAAGATTACCCATAACCTTTTGACCCCGTTTGTGGAGATTATTTAGCTGAACATTAAGTGTGTAAAAAATTTTGTCTGCTGAAGGGATCATTTCCAACCATTAATCAAGTACAGTGAAAGACTCCAATTGGCTTTTTGTCAAGAAATGAGGGTGTTGCTCTCTTCTTGGCTGGGCAACATAAATACTTAATCCCCAAGTCAGTGTGGGCACATCAGTAATCTTGCAAAAAAAGCCTTGGGGAAAGAAAGAGTTCACTTACTTTAATGTATATAATTGCCACAATGAAGTATAGAGCTGCAATGTGCACGAAGGTCGACGAAGATTCCAGTTTTCCAATTTAACTACAATGTCATCTAACTCAGACTAACACATTATACTGGAATTGAGTCAGCCATGGACCTTTTCTGAAGTAACACATTTTTCCCTGGATTTTCTTGAGCCAGTAACAACGCAGTATAAACAGTCATTTATAATAAGATAATAAAGCAATGACACACAAACAATTTACCAGTAATTCTTACTCTGTACTTAACACCTCATCTCACTTCATATCTGTAACTATGGAGCTATGGCTTAATGACTTGTTTCATAGCAACACCTGTGTGGAATTGGCGAGAATATGTGTATTCATATCTATATATGGTTTTGATTACCCAACAGCAGGCAGAAGTAATTAAGTCATCTTTCTATTCAGACAGACATTGTGTTTCAGTTCAAGGCTAATGTTTTGCTGCCAAGGGTAATACTTCCCACCAGAGCTGTTACACCTAACTGAATATCTATTTAATGGAATAAAGATCCAGTGCGCTGGGATTTGCATAGTCCCAATAATATTACGACTCAAGGCAGCTAAATTATTACTATCAAAAGATATGGCTTCTTTTTCCATAGAGGGTCATCGTTTGTGTTTGCTACATGAAGTCATCAATTTCACAACAGCATTCATGCATAAAAAACAACCATGATGTTCTCAGGTCATGTGAAAGTATTATGTGTTTCTACCCTTTAAACCCTTTGTTAAGATAATGATTCAATATGCAGTTGGACACAAGATCCATCCCCCTCTTTTAATTTCAACATTTGGTGGAGAAACTAAATGAAGCCTGCTTTTTGACTGAAACTTCCTTTACCACTTTTAGTATCTTAGTATTTTACTCCAGGTATTTTAACAAACAAAGCATGGTATTTGCTCCACATGGATGAAAGGAAGCAGCATTAAATGGTTGAGTACAAAAAGACCTTGAGAGGAGTTTGTTCTCTCCCACAGACTTCATGCAGCCTCACCGCTGTGTTGCTTTGGTTTACTTCATAGTGGAAGTTTCACTCTCCCTGTCGCACCATTGATTGTAAGTGACAGGTTCACAATTTTTCCTTCAGACTCCATGTTACATCATAAAATGTGGCAAGGATGAATAAGTTGCCACAACATCATAAGCGGTGATCCTGCAGGTTCTGGAACAGTTTGTTATTCCTGCATTATTTTATTTTTTTTTTTTGGCAGGTTTTGCAGATCGTTGATCTTTCTTGTTGAACAAGAAATACACCAAAGCCCCTTTACTGTACAGCAAACTTTCAAACCTGCCAACACTCCTGATATCTGCGGGAGTCTCCAGCTTTTTATCTGTTCTCCACACTGCACTTCAGATTTGTGACTTCTCTCAAGTAACTCCTGATATAACATGTGAAGCTATAAACTGTATGGTGGACAGCATAGCTCTGCTTTTTACCTGCCGTTTGGTATCCCAAACGCACATCTGCGGTACCAAACTTGGGTAGAAGAAGTTTGCATTGATTTACACTGTTTACAATATTGTTTTTTTTCACCCATTCCTCTTCTATTCTAATTGTCTGCCATTTCGTCCCCGCATTGTCGCCCCAAAGTTTGAAATTTTCAGAGGAGTGCGACACAGAAAGTTTGAAAATGATCTCAGGAGAGGGTGATGCTTCAAAATAACATCATCCGTTAGCACAAATACTTATAAAAGTTTAATATTGGCAGGTATGAACTTTGATGCTTAGCCCACTTTTTTTCTTGCTCAGCAGGACACTTAAAGACGGGGCACCACAGGTGTGACTTTTGTCCCATGTAGGTTTCACCAAACTCAATTTCTCCTGTTTGAATAATAATAGAAAAACATGATGCAGTCTTTATTATTGAGAAAGTTTACATTTTGGTGAAAGGTTGAATGTATAACCAGTCGAACCCTACATTCCTGCTGTAAGATTAGCAATTCTTATTTTTTATTTTTTGGTGTGTGTCACATAATCAGCAAGATGGTATTACGGGTAGTGGTGCCTTTTAGAGACACCGAGAACTGTTTTGTTTTTGTTCAGTAAGTCATTTTAGCACAAGTGTCTTTTGGGACTTTCCCACTTATGGAGGCATCTTTGATAGTCTTATTTTTGTGGTTAAGTTGCCAAATATCAAGTGACATTAAAAACAAAGAGTGGAGCTTTGGGCATCATTACTTCCTTCTTAACCCTGACACAGCACACGGTGAAGAGTGCTGTCGGGGTATTAAGACAAAATGCTCCCAGTGATTGAAAGAAGGTCAAGAGAGAAACCCTTAGGACCAGAAACTGCACATGCGTGAGATTAGTGATGGTGTAAAGCTGCAAACCCGGCAGGAGAGAGCCACAGCCCTAGTTCAAGCAAGAAAATAAAACATCAAAGACAAAAAAATCATCTGGTTTTATTGAATTCTTTGTCAGAACAAGCAGATGGAGAGAAAAATATCTTAAAAAATTTACAGATTTCTGTCAAAGGTATAAATTAATCTGTTTGGACTCAAATTTCGGAAGACTGAATGTTTCGTAACATGTACGTCTCTCGCTTCGTGTCAAAGTCCCGAATGTTTATAGTTTGTTTATAGTTCGTCACGAAATCGTCCTAACCTACCTCCGGTTTCTTGTTGTCTGGAAATGTGTGGAGTAGAAGACGGAGGACGGAAGAGGAGGTGGTGTCTACTCGAGGAGAGACTTTTCGGTTCAGCTAATAGTTCGCAAACCGTGATGTGAAATGTAATTTTTGAGCTCTATCACACGCTGTGACTCAGGTGCAGGGCGGCATGCCTGCTGCAGGGCCGTATAATCACAGGTGACAGGTTGATTCCAGGTGATGGTGTAACATGAAAGCTCAGGGATGATGATCAACACTTTCTGAACACATAAGGGCAAAAAAACCCCCATCAATCTAAAAACTAAGAAGTTAACTTCAAACCAGCAGGAGAGGGCCTTGCGTTCAGACACCTGCTGACAGTACAAACTCAGAGGATCAACCCAGGAAAGACAAGAGCTGTCAGTGCGCTGCCAAAACTACCAAATGTTGGAGGAATGTATGAGGTTGTTTTTCAAAGTTGTATGATTGCATCACATCACAGCTCTGACAGCGGGAGGGGACACACACGCACACGCACACACACACACGCACACGCACACACACACACACACACACACACACGAGAATACTTGGGATTGGACCGAGATGTAAGAGAAAAAGTGTCTTTAGCTTAAGAAAAACGGCAAAATCTCTCGTACTTGAGAAAAAGTGAAGTCATACATTGGTGTGAGGTCCAAGTAAAATTGTTTTTTATTTCAAATCTAAGAATTTTTTAACAACTGTAAACATCTGTAGACAACTTAGATTAACAACGGCTCATTCAGCTGTTCATTTCTTTTTAAGTCTGGGGTAATGAAAAATACTTGGCCGTTCATCAGAAAGAGTGAAGGGCCACATTTAAAGCTGCTCATAGTTTGTGTCCTTTAACTTTTGTCCCTGGGGTAGCACCTTATAAACAAGTCACAACTGCAGCTTTAAAGATAGGACTTAAACCCCACAACAAGATTTAATTTAGGAGAGATTAAGTTAGATGAATGAGTAAAGAAACTCATTTACTCTTTAATCTTTTTGAAGAGTCTCGTGAGGCTTTCACGCCTTCTACACCTCAATTAACTTTGTGTCGTGTGCTTCGCCTTGGATCTCCATGCTTTCACTGAAGTTTCCAAACTTTCCTCATGATTCCCAAAACTTTCAAGCCTGGGTTATAGTTGTTTGTCAGAATTAAGATCGTTCTGTCGGAGGAATTTATGAAATCCTTGACAGTGAAACATCAAAGAGCCGACTGATGCATTGGTAAAGATGGACTCTGATGTAACTCACTGAAGAAGTTGCTTATACTCCTCATAAATATGGCAATTTATTTCCCAAAGGAGACGGAGCGCAATGCATCAGGGTTTGTAAATCATGCCATAAAAATCAATGCCACGATTTACAGCTAGATGCTGTAGTATTATGAGAAAAGACAAGTCTGAAAAACCTTGAATATAGTTTGTCAGCATGTCTGTGGATTATTTAGTAACGTGTCTATCAGCCTTGTCAGACCAAGTGTCCCTTTATAAAAACGTCTTTTTTTTTCTTTGAAGACGAACTCCAAGCAGTGATCCACTTCTTAAACTTTAATCTAAAAATGTTTTGTCTTGTTTTTAGCTAAAGAAAAACGTCATGTAATAAATATTGAGCCTAATTCATCATACAAGTCCAGAAAACATGTGTTATCAAAAAGCAGAAATGATGCATGTGCTAAGTAAAAGAATAATGCTTTACAAATTGGAAAATCTCACTTGTTTAGTTGCTATTTGTGAGGCATTATTTCAATTTAAACAAACTTGTCAAGTAAATTTTTCTCTCCCTGTCGGCTTATTTTTACAGCATTTCAGTCTTTGTTTTTGTCTTTTTACACCTTATAATAAGACATTTATCTGGACCTGTCAGGTGAATGTGGTTCAAGTTAAGTCCAATAAGACATGTTTAACTACCGATAAGACATAATCTTAGATTTCAGTTTTTGATTGGACACTGATTACTTTCTTTATTTACAGAAATAATATTAATTCAAAAGCCCTCCATAGCCCACTTCATTCCTTCAAACCAATCTGTAATCACAATTTCTCTTCATTTCTCTGCACTCTTTCTTTTTTCCATCTTTCTGAATTATTTTATTTCTCCTAGTTTTGTTCTTTTTTTGTTTTGTTCTGGTAGATATAAACTCTGCTCTCCGTTTCTTTACCTTTTTGGTCGTGCTTTCTTTGCACACTGAAGCTCTCTGGCATTTTACTCTCATTTACTACAGGATCAAAGTAAAGTAAGAGGCTTATTCAGTCAATACAGAGTCAAAGCAGAGGGATGGAGTGTTTTTAATTGGCGTAATTTCACTCTTTCTTCAATTATATGCTGTCTTTTTTTTTCTTTTTCACCCACATGTAGTTCATGACCATACCTGGTTAAATAACCCTTTTGAACATTTAGGTGTTATTGGATTGGGTTTCGACTCTTGTGATTTTTAAATTCAGGATGCATTCATAAATTATGTTTGGACATTTAGCTCAGAGCAAACAATCACTGACTAATGTGTCATATTTTCTTGCTGTGTTAATCCGTGTTCATTTGTCAGGCTAATCATTAGGAGCTGTCAGCGACTGATTAGGGAGCTGTTTGCTGAATCAGACTGATAACGCTCTGGAGCAGAAGGTCAAAACTAAAATGCTGAATCAGCTCGGATGAGCTTGACTCTTTATTCAAACACAATGATTGTTTTGCTTTCAGGGACATGAACACAGTTGTTGTCCTCATTAACAGCAGAGTGTTGCTCCGAGGCCCGGGGTCCAGCTGGAAGACCCCTGCCACGCAGTAATAGACTCATTTGACTGAGACGTCACGGCTCAGAAGCATCAGTCCTTCTTGGCTGCAGTGTGACTGCTTCATTTAATCAGAGGAGTGTGGCTCCGTCATAAATCACAAGTTTCCTGTGACTTTTAAGAGACTTGATGGGAAGAACCAGAGCAAAACTGAAGTGTAATGAAATAAGGTGAACACTCAGTGCAGACTGAAAAGAAGGAGTAAGGGGAAAACTTCCCCTATAAACCAAGAGATTTACCTCAAACACTATAAAGAAGCTCAAAGGTGGAAAGGTGAGGAAAAAATAAACCCAAACCTGAAACCTTGGAGTCACAGAGAAATTGTGAAGCTTCCTCTCCTTCTCCCCTTTGCTCCTCCTCCAACTCCTCACTCTCACCTGGAGACAGAACCACTTACACTTTTACAAGAGTGACATGTCAGGGTGAAATGACTCATTCCCTCTGTTTATGATTATTTATTTATCCCCACTTTCAGCTCTGCTCAGCTTTCTGCCTCTTACAAGTTGGAGTGCGCGACACAGAGTGCAGGGGGCAGACAGCTGCTGCCGCTCTCATTCTGTGTGAATGAATACACACACTTTGAGTCTATTCACCTTTAATGAGCTCCAGTGTACTCCGATGTGTTTCTTTCCACACTCACTCACACTTTGACAGTGGCCTATTACATCACAATTCGCTTTTTTCAACACTAGCTGCTTTAAAAAATTCTCGCGAACTTGGTGAAAGCCAGTTTCCAGTAAATTTCAGTTATTCTAAGATAAAGTAATTGGTTTAGTAACAATGACCATTTCAATCTTTGATGCAATTTTCCTGTTCCTCTACCCTTCTTCCTTTTTTTTTCTCATACACCAACATCTGACAACTTTTAACCCCTTTTAAAACAGATCAATGAAACGGATCAGGATTAAAGACAGTGTTGAAAAAAATCTTTAACCTCCTGTGTGCAGGTCTATGTGAATAACTGTGTTTGGTGAAATGTTGCCAACCTCCGCACACTGTACCTTTAATGACCCACAAACCCTCCTCCCTCTGATCGGCTAGCCCACTGAAGACTTTTAGGGTGATATCCTCATATGATGACCTCGTCATCAGCAAGTCTCAGGAAAATCTTGTGATGCTCCAAGATGAGCTTACTGGGGTCTCTTCCTACTTTCACTCCCCCTTCCCCTTTTTTTTCCTGGAACCTAAAACACTGAGCCGTTCACAGACAGATTCAGAGATTTCTATGACATATGGAAGTTGTTTGAAAATCTGCACACAGTGGCTGCAGACAAACAGCACCATATCCATGTTTAAAAGATGAGGAGGCAGGGGGAAAAAAACATTCTTTAAGTCATTGAATGCTTCATGCTTCATGCTAGTGCCTGGGGAAAAAGCATGAGATGCCAAAATTCCCAGTTTGCAAAAGGGCGCTGAGGCTGGTTGAGTTTGAGTGAATTTGCTGAGTTGTAACTTTGCAGAAGAATTCTTTTAATGAGCTGGTTACATCATTATCAGATGAAATCCTCACCACACCAGAAACCAGCAGGAAAAAGAAACCAGATCTGTGTAAAAAGATGATCTATTTTTGTAAAAAGTTCTCTTACAGGCCAAATGGAGTAGAAGCACTGTTGTAATATAAATTTTTGGCATTTCAGTGATGAATCTGGAAAAAAAAAACTATCAAATTCTGTTTTCTTTTTGCAAAAAGTCCCAAAATCTTAGCACACTGTAGACGGCAATATATAGATTAGCTGCAGTACATCCAGTAATTATTCACAATACTTCACTTTTTCCACATGTTGATATGTTAAAGCCTTAGTCCAAAAAGAAATTAATTGCTTCATCAATAAAGTGCCAAGTAAAGGCTGTGAACACTGACGTAGATGGGATTTCCTATTTTTTTTTTATTTCTGAAAGATTTGAAAAAATTACAAAGAATTTTTTTCCCATCGTCAATACGTGGTGTTGTGTGAAATAAAAGGAAAAAGATTAATTTAGTCCATTTTGGATTGAGGCTGTAACATAAAGCTCCAGGATGCACTATTTTACAACCAGGGTTAAGGATCTATGTTGCATTACAGCAAATGAAATTATAGCAAAATGAAAACGCTGTCAGAGTATTAATGTCAGGAAAAATAATTTGTTGACATTTTTCTGTTATTACTCAGAATAAAGTATTTATTCATAATTGTCTATTTTAGTTCACACATCTCAATAACAGTAAGAGCACAGATCTTATGGTCTTGGATGACAAATTCTCTAATTGTGTGAGGTAAATACTTCTTCTGATCTCAGTTGTTATGAATTGACTTCTCAATTTTCATATTTCTATCACAATGTAAAATGTGGATGAATAAAGAGGGATACAAGAGAAGTGGAAATGATGACAAACACGTTTTTAAGCGTGTCTGAGGGGGAATTAGGCTGAGTCTCAGTGACCTTGTCAGACAGGATCCTTTCAGCTGTCAGCAGGAGCCAAGATTCGTACAACTTAAAGCTTTGAGCAAAGAGTAACTGCAACAATAATCAATCTGTCACCACCAACTGTGTCCGAGGTCATAAATCACTCCTTGATTGCCCTTTAAAAGCCTCAGATGAATTTCTGTCCTTTGATAAGTGGTACAGATGTGAAATTTTATTTTCCAAATCACTTTAATAGAGTTTTAGAGGTTAATGAAGGCAGACATTTTAATGCCAGCGCTGAGGACATTTAAGAGGGCATTTGTGCTGAATCTGAGAATGAATTCAGTCAAGGATTGATCGGGCACTGACAAATAAATCAATGCCAAGTCCCTCTGTAATATACTACCATAATATACGATTTTATTGTCACAATTTCCTTGAAATAATTCCAAACTTTGAGTGGAGTTGATCACAGCAGCAGTGGTAAAATTTGTGGCATTTGCCTCATTTTTTAAGACATGTTCACCATATGGCTGTCACCTTCTGACTGACTCATTTGAAAAGTTCAATGCATCTGTTCAATTTAGCACCTGGTCGGTGACTTAGGAGTAACAGACTGAAGCTCAAGAGTTCAATCAATGACTAACAGTTTCCACCACAGAAACACAAATACATCATAAAATGCTGTCAAACCTTTAATTATTGATTTTATCTTCGCTTTAAAGATGTACTTTACAGACACTGTAGTGGAGCCCCATGGAGAAAAAGATTGTATCTGAGTCTCACAAAAACAGAGCGGCTTTCTGCCTCACAGCAATAAAAGAGAAAATCATAGCAGTGATGCACAGATAGTAAAGACACTTCAAACCAAACTGTCGGGTGTTAATAGCATTGCAGATTGAAGAGAGTAAATATCTGGCATGTAAAAGAAGTAAGTTTGAGGATGCAGATGTCAGTGCTTGGGGGAAAAAGCATGAGATGCCAAAATTCCCAGTTTGCAAAAGGGTGCTGAGGCTGGTTGAATTTGAGTGAATTTGCTGAGTTGTAACTTTGCAGAAGTATTTATTTAATGAGCTGGTTACATCATTATCAGTTGAAACCCTCACCACACCAGAAACCAGCAGAAATAAGGAAACCAGATCTGTGTAAAAAGATTAGAAAAGTGTCTTTTGTTTGAAAAAAAAAAAAAAAAGTACTCTCAGAGGCCAAATGAAGAAGTCTATTCTTCATTTTCATAAAACTTGCTTACTATCAACTATCTAATTACCCAGCAACCAACAAAAGCCACAGACTTGATTTACTGATTTAAATGCTATATTCAACCAGATCCATTGTTTCATACTATCCCCATTATATCACAGTCGACTCACTCACACCTCGCAGCTGTGATTCAGGTCTGGAAAATCAACAGCTTTAGATTAAAACATGTTGTATTGACACCAAATAACAGCATCAAACCATCATAATAACCGTAGCCAGGTCTGGAGTCAACAGGTCAGAGGTTTTCAGAAGTGATTATAAGATGCTCAAATCCATTCTTTTTTGTCTCAGGAAGTGTGAGATCAGGGTGTATCCAGACTTAGTTTTCTAACAGGTGATAATCAATGATGCTGCAGCAGGGATGTCCAAACTAAGGCCCGGGGGCCAATTGTGGCCCACCGTCTATTTTCATGCAGCCACCAGCTTTCATTTCAATATTCATTTTGTAACTTAAATGAATCATGTTCTAATTGTGTACACTTACAGTTTCTGTCAAGACCTTAAGAAAAAAAAAAAAAAAAAAAAAAAAAAAAAAAAAAAAAAAAAAAAAAAAAAAAAAAAAAAAAAAAAAAAAAAAAAAAAAAAAAAAAAAAAAAAAAAAAAAAAAAAAAAAAAAAAAAAAAAAAAAAAAAAAAAAAAAAAAAAAAAAAAAAAAAAAAAAAAAAAAAAAAAAAAAAAAAAAAAAAAAAAAAAAAAAAAAAAACGAAAAAAAAAAACCCGAAATACTTGGTAACATCTCACAAAAATTTGGACTGTGCATAGGACACTTAAAAAAAACACATTAGGACAAAAGACTGGATTAATGTTATGAAATTGTGAAGAAAAGGCAAAAGTTGATGCATAACATTGTTCATAATGTATGATTAGAAATATTTAAGGTTGGAGATGTTCTTATAAATAAATTTGATAAATTCAAGATCCTGATCCTGCCATAAAAAAACAACATATTTTTCCAAGTTTTGGTTTTATCTCATAGCTCTGCATAGTAATACTTTCATGTTTGACTAAACTTGGAGACAGTTTTTGTTTGGTTGTTTGTTTTTTTGCAGAAACTACCAAACAAAATAGTTTTCAAATTGAGCTCTCATTTGTTACTTTCACTGTTAATAAACATGTCCGTCGGCCCTTGGTTATTTTCACAGTATGCAATATGGCCCTTTTGGATAAAAGTTTGGACACCCCTGTGCTACAGGGTCAAAGCCAATCAAGCTCAAGTATTTACTTAAGATGCATAATACTGATGTGTACCAACCTACTGCAGTGTCTTGTAAAGAAGCTGAGAATGGCCAGTGATTTTATTTTTCTGAATGCAGTTCTCATGATAACGACTTATTATCTTGTTATCTCAAAGACTGTCTTCTTGTGGTTACAAATCAATTAATAAAATATTTTTCTTGATCTCAACCAACAAGAGCTGCCAGGAATGAGTTTTCCCCATGAGTGACGAGGACTATGTTGTTACAGCCTGTCCGATGAATGAATCCAGGTTCACGCCGTGATACAGGACTTAAGAGCAAACTTCTTAATTGCCTCTGTTAATACACAAGAGATTCACACATTTAACCTGGTCTCAAGTTGCATACATGAATAAATACTCCTGGCTTCCTCTGTCAGGTATTTCAAAATGAAGGCATTTTTACTTTGATGAATTGAAGTGTTTTCACGGGTAGCTTGATACAAGATTAAGCGTGTGAATCTTCGGTGTATTAACAAAGGCAATGAAGAAGTTAGTCAGTGGCTTTTGACTTCTTTATCACAGCAGAGATTAATTAGACAGGTGGTCACAAAAGCAGAGTACTAGCTGTTCATGGCAGTTCTTGTAAGTTGAAATCAAGGAAAGTTTATTAATTAATCCATTGTACCGACAAAATATTCCTTATGTTGAGAAAACAATATAAGTCATTGTCACAATAACAGTGCATATATCAAAATATATATAAAAAGAAATCATTGGCCATTCTCGTCTTCCGTATGGTTGTGCCTTATACATACTCAATCACAGTATTACTGGCAGCTTTTGGTGTCTCATATTCAAATTTCCTGCAAGGCTTGACTAAGATTTGACTCTGAAGAACAAAGATTCAATAGAATAACCAAAGTAAATCCATTGCCTTTGATTAGTAACTTGGGTTTGTTGTAAAACAACGTTATAGTTTCTTGTGCGGCCCTCGCTGAGTGCATGTGTTGCAGGTCTCAGTTTGAGGTTTTACATTAGCTGATAATGAATCTACCCTGACTTTCTGTAACTCTTGAATCATAAAAGTCCAGAGTTTCTTCTGCTTCCTGATCCAGGCTGATTGGGAGGAATGACTTTGATTTACCTTTGTGAATAAAACAGTACAACCACTCAATGTAAAAGCAGCTCTCTTCTGTTCTGCCCCACACCATCCCCACAGCCACCACCACCATCATCATTATTTCTAATTATTATAAAAGGATCAGCTCAGGGCCGGTCCTCTGCTAAGAAAGCTTTTTCACCCTAAATGAAGTGATTTCAAGCAGTGCTTCGTGATCAGACAAACCTCAAGTCATCTCTGCTCATGAACTTCTGACAAAGGAAAAGTTTAGAATTGAGGTCCACTCAAGCAAAGAGAGCTTTGTACAAACTTTCATCAATCCAAATGCTGGCATTAAAGGATCAAATCTACCTGGAAGATTTGAATTTCCAGCTGACTGAACGATTCATCTATTAAAAGAAAATTCATTCCCAAAAGTTGCTCTCTCTCTCTCTGTCTCCCTCTCACACACAGACAGACAGAAGCAAAAACAACCTATTGAATATTCATAGATCATTAGAGCTTTGTGTTGCCCCTCGCGCACACCAGAGGTGAGACAAACACACCTTGTGAGCGACCTCGTGGGAGCAGATCATATTAGAATTTGTTTACACCCAAACACTTGGAGGGTTTGCATTCGCTCATCTGTTTCTACCACAAGCAAAGCTCAAAAAAGAAACTTCTGATAACCTGAGGTCTGAGAAAATATTTGCCCTTGTTACTAAGTTACTAAGATCACAAATTCTTCTTTTAACGGCCCACCAGGTAAGCTTCACACACTGTAGTTTGGAAGAATGATATTTTCATGAGATGGTAAGTTTTATTGTAATGGAGGAATTTAAGTCAGGATGAATTGTTTTGAATGAGTTTGAGATGTGGCGCACCGAAAAACAGCAACAACTTCCCTTCAGAATCAAACACTGAGCGACCTACTTAAGAAGAAGAATTTCACAACAAACTTAAAATCAAAATATCAAGCGGGGTTTCTGTGTGCAGAATGAGCCCTCTAAGAAATAAAGATGAGAAGAATAGAAAAAATAACCTAAAGTTTGCACACTCTTTTGAAAATCAGTTCAAATATTGTGATGAACTTGAAAACATCACTTTTGAAATCCTTTGGTGTACTATTTTATTTTATTTTGAGGTTATTTCCTTTACTCTTTCTTTATTAAATGGAAACGTGTTTAATCAGGCAGCTGACACAACTGTAACAACACAAAACAAAACACATTTTGTTGGATTTTCAACAAAAAGATGCCTTTGTTGCCAAAAGAAGAGCTCATCTCTAAGATGCTAAGTTGCTCATGTTTTTCTAATCAGGATATTTTACATCATCAGACAAAGCTTTAAAAATGGCTTTGATAACTCTGAGCCTGCTTAAAAGTTTGTGATCACTTTGTGACTGGGTCTTTAATTTGTTTGGTGTCTTTTTGACTCAGCACCCCGTGTTTCTCTTTTACACTGTTAAACATTTCATCTTCTTTTCTCTGCTGAATGACTGAATGGTCGGTCACTAACGACCACTCTAATGAATTAGAGGACATGTTGTTCACTGATGCTATCAGCGGAGGTCTTACAGTGAACTGTGTGTTCCCTGATTGTTCTTTCTGTGGATTGATTTGCTTTGTGGCACATGTGAGATCAGGTTGTCCAGAGCTTTGCTTCAGCTATTCAATCAAAGAAATAAACCTTTTGAGTTCTTTCTTTCAGAAAAGAAGAATAGAGTATGTAACACAGCTAACTGAGCTGTGAGTCAGCCAGTTATGATTTCTTTGCCATTTTTGTTTACACACCAGACCTGTAGATATTCACTTTTTTCCACTGCTCTTTTGTTTGAGAACATCAGCTCCACTTTCATGCTCCCAAATATTGAGCCAGGTTTATGGTTTAGAGATACTTTGAAAATGATGGCTTCAGCCACTTTTAAGAACACTGATATCAATATAGTACATTGTTTTTTTTCTAGACATTGGTGTAAACAAAAGATCTGCCGTCTGTCCTTGGTAGGCCAAGTTTTGATGGGAAATCTACTTCTACCAAAAGATTAGTCATAGATTATCAGGTGTGCAGTCATAATTAAAGATGTTTTCACATCTGACAGCTAAAATAATCCTGTGTAGGTGCATCACAGTTGTTGACAAAAAATATCAGTAGTGAGTCCGACTCCGATTTCAATCCTCCTATATTAAATTCGCATGCAAAAACCGTTAATGAAAACAACCAAATTTGTCCTCATACAAAACCAACAGGTACAAATATTCTCTGTCATTGCAGTTCCAGCACCTGTACCGCTTTTAGTTTTACTTCTGCTTGAATGTTCAAGCTGCCTGTAGATAACATTTTTGCGCTGATGAAGTTAATACAGAGAAACCCAAGGAAAAAAAAAAACAACTGGGAAAAATTACATTCTCCTTTTCTCCCTGCACTGTA
Source organism: Thalassoma bifasciatum (assembly GCA_008086565.1). NCBI lineage: Eukaryota > Metazoa > Chordata > Actinopteri > Labriformes > Labridae > Thalassoma > Thalassoma bifasciatum. The sequence continues at coordinate 11,260 of RPOG01005456.1, read as the reverse complement.
TCTTAAAAAGGTTTTCAGTACAGTGTCAAAATGCAGATAGAAAAAACAGTAGAAACACACACATGCAAAAAAAAAAGTAAGCAATTTACTGTAAACAATTTGACTGAAGTAGTCTGTTCATCAGCTGATTCAAAAGTTTAAGATCATAGCTCAAAACCAAAAACCTACCTAAATTTGAACTAAAACTCCCTTAAAGGATTCAGTGATGAACTGTTCTTGGTGATCACCTCAAAAATTTATTTCGGCACGCTTCATGTGAGTGTTTTTAGGAGGCTAAGGGGAATATTGCTCCAAGCAGTGAAGATGGCTTCATGGGGGTTGTCCACTGTCTGGAAGCTACTGACATTTTTATAAACTTCTTTCTTGAGGAGGTTTTTTTGCTCTTAAAGGCTTTCTCTCTGTTGCCGTCTGATGGTTATTGAGCTGCGGTCGACACCAGGAACAGCCTTAATTTGGGTTGAGGATTGTCCCGTGTCTTGACAGACAGCCAATCAGATCAATGCTGGTAAAATGTTTTTGGGTCTAACACTCAGCATTTTTGTCCCATACGCCCAAGGATCTTTTAAGAAATTCAAAGTGACTGTCTTACTGCGTCCAACCTCAGCAGTGATGGCGTTGCGTTGTGAGAGGGGCTTTATTTATGGAGCTCAACAACCCGACCACGTTCCAAACAAAGAAAGCTTTTTTGTCTTTACCATCAGGAGGTTATGACAGTATGTTTACCTGACAGAAAATGACTCTATTCCACAATTTTGTGCATATTTTGGCTTTGAGAGGCTGTGGTCTCAAACTCTTGATGAGCTGATGAACAGATTATTTCACTTTTATTGTTGTGGTATGTTGTTGTCTCAGTTTTCTTTTTCTTTTTTCTTTTGTCTCACTCCCATTTCCTCTTATTGCATCCTGAAGCTCTACATAGAACCTTTTAAAGATCCATCAGGGCAAAATGTAATTTTTTTGTAATTTTTCAACTGGTCTTGAGATTTTGATCAGGAGTTGCTGGTTGCTACTCTTGCTATGCAAACAGTATGTTTGTATTGTCCTGTAAAGTCCTCAGCATCAGCTTTGGCCTGTCACTTAATCAGTGAGGAAATTGCCTCATACTGCAACAGTTTTAGAAGCAGTAATTATGCTCGCAGTCCACGGCAGCCCTGTTCCTCTAATGAATTAGCTTTTTTCAGGTAAATTGGGTTGTCAAAGTTAATATGAAGTGGGAAAATAGAGAGCGGTTTGGTTGACAGAGAAAGGGAGAAAGAGAGCGTGAACAATCCCATAGGTGCATGCTTTTGGTACTGAGCCCCAGGGACTATACCTGTTTTAAGGAGCCAGCGTGTCGAAGAGCACAATTAGATCAGAGCTGACAGCAGAGACAGAAATGGGAAAGAGATGCCTAGAGGGATGAGTTTGTCCCCAGTAAATTAATTCATTTCAATCAGTTGAGATAAATTTAGCAAATTGTGTTTCATTTTTTTGTTTTCTGTTCCAGAGATGACTGCATAGCTGGACCCCGGCTTTGCATGAAAGCATCCAATCTTCTCTCTGAACTAGACCAGACAGCCCTTTAAGAAACTGCTTCAGTTATAGACGACTACACATAAGCGAGCCTAACATTATGTAATCCTCCCCTGATCCCAGTAATAACACGTTTTATCATTAAATGATACATAAATGTTGAAAAGAGTCTCAAAAAAAAAGAGAAAAAAACACAAAGGGATTCTTTCTCCACATAGTTCAGTGTTCACTTCACTTTTTCTTCCAAACGAGAGTTGCAGAATTCAAAAGCTCATTATAAAACATGGCTTTACCAGGCAGTGTTAAAGATGCTATCGTTCACCCTATTGCCCTATACCAGGTAATCCTCTCTCTCTGAGGACCATCTCTGTTAATCTCTCCACTGCCGTGTGGCTGTGTGTACCCAGAGCTTTTCTTAAGCCCCCCTCTGCAGATAAGTCCTGGGAGAGAACTTGGCGGAATGAAAATCATGCTTGTTCTTTTATCATATTTTTATCACATCCCCCAGCACAGCTCCAGCCTTTGCTCTCAGGAAACATCACTTCAACCTTTGGAGGCACAGAGAGCAGGAGCTGCACTGGCAGGTGAAGTCTGCCTCAGACAGATGAAGTTCAGTGCAGGAAGAAACCATTAAGTGCTTCGTGTGGATTTCACCATTTACTGCAGCGTCCTCAGAATGTGTTTCAGGAAAGAGAAAACAGAATTTAGACCGGCAACAAAATAACAGATAATGACTTCAACAGCACATCAATCTTCAGTCCCAACCTGCTTATTTATAACAACTATTGCCTGTTGATTGAGTACGAGCTTATTATTGACATTACCTTTACACAATAACAGCTTTCAGCTTATTTTTATTATTAAAACTGCCCAATGATTTCTGAAATGTTAGGAGTTACTGTGATGACGCAATTATCTTTCTAACAGCACATTTTCTTTAGTCGCCCTTTGGTCATGAAATGTAGACAGGACTGGTAGGATTATGAAACAAAAGAGAAGTTTTCTCATTCTGAATGAGTTCATCTTAATAAAAATTTGCTTACCACACTAACTGTCCTGTTACAAATCTAAATCACGCAATTTGCCAACTCCATTGATCCGAAAATGAGTTTAGTTGGTTCAGAAGTGTTGACATTTTTTCCTCAAACCCTTCTGTATATCATGCTGTGGTATGCTCCTTTTAAAGTTAACTCCATATGCCCTCAGCTTTAGACTTTTAAAAGATCAATTTCTAGTGTCATTCATCTCTCGCTCCTTTCAGCTGTTGCTTTTAATTTCACAGCATTAACAAGTCAACAAAAATTAAATGAAAAAGACTCCTTTCTGTGCATTTATATAATAAGTGCCGGTCCTCCAGAGCTTATGAACGAGCCCCACCTGGAGTTTTTCAAGGAGACTCTAAATGAATGCGCTCATTGGTGAGTGGCAAAGCTGCGAGATTGTATTTTCAGCAGGAGGTACTGACGGGGGCAGCCACAGGACCTCATACACGAAAAGACAAAAGCATCCTGCAACCCACGGGCCTAATCTACTAAAGGTTTGGGCAAATAAAAACCTGTGCAAACTTGATAGGGTGTGCAAAGCTGATTCACTATTCAGGTGCACCACTGATTGCATCTTTAAAAGTTAGTCTGCACATGCACTTAAGCGCTCATTATTTGAGATCTGAGCAGATCAGGTCCCAGGTGCAGTTTTGAACAATTAAACTCACCTCAACAGACTCTTAAAATATGTATAAAAATTAAAAATGCCAAATCCTCTCTATTCTTTTATCAGGCACAGCATTTGTAATAACGGTTGTTTTTTAAAAACTCCAGCATAATTATCCAAGGAGCAGTGTGTGTATCAGAGAGCCCCTTTTTGTTGAGTCTCAGGCGTCTCAAGCTTTTTTGTGTCAAACAACAAATGTTGCTCGAGTTACTGACAGTCATTGCATCTGGGTGCAACTGCAGAAGGATCCGACTTATTAAAACTACACTTTGACAATGCAATAGTTAAATGAAAGATAATTTTAAAAAAAAAGAAAATTATCTCCTCACCATCAGTATAGACTGTTAAAAAGCACTCCATTAGGGAGTTTGAACGACCTGTATTTATTCATTTTATTTTATGAACTGCAGTTACCCAGGGAGAGAGGAGGTGCTGCAGCACTCCCAGCACCCCCTCTTCCTGCACACACAGTGAGTGGTGTACTGAACAGCGTAGTTTACTCTGGAGACAGTGATCATCTTCTCTTAAGGGAATACTGTTGCCCTCTGGATACCCAAGAGGTATTTGGAGTTGTTTTGCTGAGAGATGCAGCGCTGTGCTTCACTTCTGCCAAATTTAGACTCTCAGCACCCAGCATGGATTCTGCATGTGCTGAGGCCAAGTCTCAACAACGTTTGATGTGGTTTATAGTAAATTTGGTCACTTCCAATGAGCAAAAACTCATGGTTTGGGAATGGAAAAGTAAGCTTTTTGTGTATTTGTTCAGTCTTTCACTTACCCTTGCTCTTTTACTTACTGAGATGTTAACATCATCCCACATCATCTTTTATGAAGCAGGTTCTCTCTCAGCATTTAGGGATTACTGTCAGGGACACTAGCCAAGTATTGAGCCAACCAATTATAGTTATGTGTGGGTTTATAAGTTATTTTTTCCTCAAGGCAGCTAACAGTTCAGGGAGACAGAAAATCAAGCTGAATGAAGATGGACCTCATTATTTTTTCAGTGTGGACTTAAACTCCCACTCTAAAGTTTGGTCAAAGCCTCAGTCTTTCACAGCAAACTTCAGAGATGAAATATGTTTGCTTTAAGAAGCTATTGTTGTGTACGGTCTATTTATATACAGTATAAATATTTAGTGTTATCCCCCTTATGCCTTACAGCACATTTCATAGTTGATGACACTGGAGCAGTGGTTCATGTCACTGCTCATCTTTGTAACTTTTTTTGGCTTATGGCCATTGATTAGAATTATTCTTGAGTGAAGCGGTCACGGCAATCATACCACATGGGTTATATTTGTACCGTGTTCTACCTTCATAACTGTCAAGTTTGTGATTTACATTGTATATGGCATATCATGTTTCACTTTATTTGGGTCACATTTGAAATAATGATTTTGATATTTTCAAAACAGAGAGAGTCAACTCAAAAAGATTTTAAAAATTAGGAACAACCTAACGTAAGATAGTTAGTAATAGATAAGTCTTACTTAAAATAACATCAATTATCTGAATATAAAAAGCGATCTCAACCAGATTTATCATCTTAACATCCAAAACTGAACGATTCCTAAAGCAGTTTTGAGCATCTTAAATAGAAAGTGAACCTTATTTACTGGTTTACAGTTAGTTCTGGCCGCTTATTAACACCTGCAGGGTTATTTCTTTTCTTTTAATGTCTATTATACTGTGTTGATTTGTTTGCGATCAGTATAGTGCCATCTTTGGCGTTTAAAGTATCTAGTCAACAGCTTATTTTTATACTATTACTCTCACTCCATGAGAACCTTAAACTTCTCCAGTAACTTTTCTGTTGCATTAGTTGAGACAAGTGCTCAAATCTTACTGTAAATACTACTAAGACAAATACCGTTAGATAAGACTTTTAGGTATTCGTCTTAACTAGCTATATAACAAAACAAAAAAGGATTGAGTAAGTACTCTTGATTTTTTTTATTATTTAATCTGTTTCACAAACATGACGTGTGATTGATAGGTGACCTGTCAGTCACATATCAGGTGTGTGAGACAGATTCCTCAGTGTAATTATGGTCTGTGTGTGGTAACTGGAGCACCCAGAGAAAAACCACCACTTCAGAGTAAAAAAGAGGGTTAAGGAAAATGGTTTGGGGATTGGGGAGAGAGAGTTTGATGTTTCATTGTCTGGATCTTTTGTAGACACCGTCATCATCATCGTCATCTTCTCTTTTCCTCTTCCTGTTGTTTTCTTGGGGAGGTTGGTCGTTCTCCTCGCTAGTCCTCTTCTCGCTGGTATCGTCACAATCAGGGTCATTGGTATCGTCACAATCAGGGTCACCTTCCACGTCACTGTCCCACATCTCGTTCCACCACTCGAATTCCTCTTCTTCCTCCTCCTCGTCTTGGGAAAATGCAACAAACAGTGGAAGTTCATCCACTGGGTCACTTTCATCGATGAGTCCAACGTCATCCTCCCTACCTGCAGCAACATTTGCCATATCCTCCACACCTGCAGCAACATTTGCCATATCCTCCGCACCTGCAGGAACATTTGCAATATCCCCCCCACCTGCAGCAACAATTACCATATCCTCCGCACCCACAGCAACATTTGCCCTATCCTCCACACCTGCAGCAACATCTGCAACATTGTTGTCACCGATGTTGACAGGGGGAGGTGGGACTAACTCAGCTGCCACAAGCCTCGGGATTATGACAACCTGCATCATGAAAAGGTCTGTGTGCTCTGTCACCTGATGAATCACAGGGTTGGGTCCGTCACCTTCTCCGTTCATCTCTGCTGAGATTTCTTTGATAAATCTGCTCACAAATAAACTCACTGTGTACAGTCTGGAACTAAACAAGTAGTGTGATAGTCTGAGTGGAGCCTTGTGTTAATAACAGAACAGTCCTTTCGTCTCCACAAGGCTTAAAAAAAACCCTCTGTGACCTCATCTTGTGTTCCATGTTGCCATGGAGACTTTCAAATTGAAATAATAGCAAACTTACTGCTAATGCTCAAAACACCTGTGTTCAAATGGAGCAGACACAGAAATACTTTATTCATCCAGGGGATAAAATCAGCCATTACAGTTGCCCCTAACCCGATAAAATAATGTTAGAGAAGTCGCAAAAAAAGATGAGGATTAAATAGTAAATCAAAAAACTTAAAATGCAATGAAGTGTTACACTCCTGTATTTCGGATGGTAAGTGATCACCAGAGTGATTTGTTGGGTTTGATCTCAAACTTTACTGGAATCATTTTGCCTGAAAATAAGACGATTAATAGGACAACATAAATCACAGTCCATGAAAAGCAGTACAGGAGCGAGGATTCAGATTCACGCACAAACACACAAACACACAAACACACACACACACACACACACACACACACACACACCGTTGTGTAACAGACACAACAGTTATTAAGACAGTAAGCTAAATGTTGTTTTCTTGGGCATTGTAATGACATGGATGTATAAATGATTAAAACAGGAAAATCAAGCATGACACATGACAGTGTCATTAAAATGATCCCCTTGCATTTTTTTTGTTTTCATTAAGCACCTTCTTTAAACCTCATATTAGATCTGCACTTTGTTTGTCCTGTATTAATTTTCTGGCTGTGAATGACAGAGTGTTACACAATGACTGGTCATAAGTGACTGGTCAATCATCAGTCCATAGCTGTTCAGGCTCGTTGTTGAGTCAACGACCACATGAAGAGGACACTATCCTTAATGTTTGAGGTTTACCTTCAGCTCCTTTCCTGCACATCATTCTCGCTCTCTCTCTCGTGTCCTTCTTCATCCAGTTACCTATCCAGTCCATTGTATATGGCATATCATGTTTCACTTTATTTGGGTCACATTTGAAATTATGATTTTGATATTTTCAAAACAGAGAAAAAGAGTCAACTCAAAAAGATTTAAAAAATTAGGAACAACCTAACGTAAGATAGTTAGTAAAAGATAAGTCTAACTTAAAATAACATCAATTATCGGAATAAAAAAAGCAATCTCAACCAGACTTATCATCTTAACATCCTAAACTGAACTATTCCTAAAGCAGTTCTGAGCATCTTAAATAGAAAGTGAACCTTATTTACTGGTTTACAGTTAGTTCTGGCCACTTATTAACACCTGCAGGGTTATTTCTTTTCTTTTAATGTCTATTATACTGTGTTGATTTGTTTGCGATTAGTAAAGTGCCATCTTTGGCGTTTAAAGTATCTAGTCAACAGCCTATTTTTATACTATTACTCTCACTCCATGAGAACCTTAAACTTCTCCAGTAACTTTTCTGTTGCATTAGTTGAGATAAGTGCTCAAATCTTACTGTAAATACTACTAAGACAAATACCATTAGATAAGACTTTTAGGTATTCATCTTAACTAGCTATATAACAAAACAAAAAAGGATTGAGTAAGTACTCTTGATTTTTTTATTATTATTTAATCTGTTTCACAAACATGACGTATGATTGATAGGTGAGCTGTCAGTCACATATCAGGTGTGTGAGACAGATTCCTCAGTGTAATTATGGTCTGTGTGTGGTAACTGGAGCACCCAGAGAAAAACCACCACTTCAGAGTAAAAAAGAGGGTTAAGGAAAATGGTTTGGGGTTTGGGGATTGGGGAGAGAGAGTTTGATGTTTCAGTGTCTGGATCTTTTGTAGACACCGTCATCATCATCGTCATCTTCTCTTTTCCTCTTCCTGTTATTTTCTTGGGGAGGTTGGTCGTTCTCCTCGCTAGTCCTCTTCTCGCTGGTATCGTCACAATCAGGGTCATTGGTATCGTCACAATCAGGGTCACCTTCCACGTCACTGTCCCACATCTCGTTCCACCACTCGAATTCCTCTTCTTCCTCCTCCTCGTCTTGGGAAAATGCAACAAACAGTGGAAGTTCATCCACTGGGTCACTTTCATCGATGAGTCCAACGTCATCCTCCCCACCTGCAGCAACATTTGCAATACCCCCCCCACCTGCAGCAACATTTGCAATATCCCCCCCACCTGCAGCAAGAATTGCCATATCCTCCGCACCTGCAGCAACATTTGCCCTATCCTCCACACCTGCAGCAACATCTGCAACATTGTTGTCACCGATGTTGACAGGGGGAAGTGGGACTAACTCAGCTGCCACAAGCCTCGGGATCATGACAACCTGCATCATGAAAAGGTCTGTTTGCTCTGTCACCTGATGAATCACAGGGTTGGGTCCGTCCCCTTCTCCGTTCATCTCTGCTGAGATTTCTTTGATAAATCTGCTCACAAATAAACTCACTGTGTACAGTCTGGAACTAAACAAGTAGTGTGATAGTCTGAGTGGAGCCTTGTGTTAATAACAGAACAGTCCTTTCGTCTCCACAAGGCTTAAAAAAAAACCCTCTGTGACCTCATCTTGTGTTCCATGTTGCCATGGAGACTTTCAAATTGAAATAATAGCAAACTTACTGCTAATGCTCAAAATACCTGTGTTCAAATGGAGCAGACACAGAAATACTTTATTCATCCAGGGGATAAAATCGGCCATTACAGTTGCCCCTAATCCGATAAAATAATGTTAGAGAAGTTGCAAAAAAAGATGAGGATTAAATAGTGAATCAAAAAACTTAAAATGTAATGAAGTGTTACACTCCTCTATTTCGGATGGTAAGTGAGAATAAGCAATTAATTGTACAACATAAATCACAGTCCATGAAAAGCAGTACAGGAGCGAGAATTCAGATTCACGCACAAACACACAAACACACACACACACACACACACACACACACACACACACACACACACACCGTTGTGTAACAGACACAACAGTTATTAAGACAGTAAGCTAAATGTTGTTTTCTTGGGCATTGTTATGACATGGATGTATAAATGATTAAAACAGGAAAATCAAGCATGACACATGACAGTGTCATTAAAATGATCCCCTTGCATTTTCTTTGTCTTCATTAAGCACCTTCCTTTAAACCTCATATTAGATCTGCACTTTGTTTGTCTTGTATTAATTTTCTGGCTGTGAATGACAGAGTGTTACACAATGACTGGTCATAAGTGACTGGTCAATCATCAGTCCATAGCTGTTCAGGCTCGTTGTTGAGTCAACAACCACATGAAGAGGACACTATCCTTAATGTTTGATGTTACCTTCAGCTCCTTTCCTGCACATCATTCTCTCTCTCTCTCTCGTTTCCTGCTTCATCCAGTTACCTATCCTCTCAGAAAGAATTTATGAAAGGATAAAGTTTTCCCTGTCAACAGTTTTATCTTCATAGGGAGTGTTTTGTTGATAACCATAGACTGATTAATACAGTAACGTTGTCTCCGTGGCATCACCCATGTGTTTCTAAGGCAAAGAGACTTTTCTGAGCCAGGTCTTCAGTCTCCTTGTAGACAGCTATGGAGAAAATAGACCTGATTTCACCTACAAGGCTCTGAAAAATTAGGCCTAAGTGTAATTTTTTTCCCAAACAAAGCATAAATCTACCAGAATTATTCAGGAGATTGGAAACAGCTGAAGAGAAATCTCAAAGTGCAGAGCAACAGTGTTAAGTGACTTCAGGTAGGACTGATTGACTGTTAAAAATAAATAAATCTTTGCAATGTCTGAGTGAAACCGGCACCAAAGCGAAAAATGTCCTTTTGACAAAATCATCATTTTGCATTTCACGCTCTGATATCCAGAATTATACTGAGCTTGGTGATGCTAGTTTGCACTTTAGCTGCACCAGTGACATTTTGTCAGTCCAGTAATGAGGCAATGCATGAAGTGACAACAGAACTGTCAGTGGTAACATACTCTGATAATCACGTCTATAAAAAGCAGCAGTGTGTTGATAGGGACCATATTAACTACAGTCTCCTCTCCACATGGAGTGAGCTCGAAATCAAATCAGCTCTATTAGCTGTCAGACATTTTCCAATCAACTCTTGTCGACTTAAAATAATTACCTCTAAATGTCAGAATGGATCACCCCCAGAAAACTTGCTGTAAGCTATAAATATCTGTGAGTTATAATTAAACTTGTGATGTGCTGGGATGTTGTCACTGCTTCTCAAGACTAAGAGTCAGCAACAATGTAGGAGGTTATTGACTCTGAGCATACTTGACTCAAAGTTAGGCTTCACTTTATCCCATGATCCTGTTGGCTGAAATCTAACAGCCCTACCAACAGCAACAGCTTCTTGTTTGGTAGGTGGGTTTTTTTGTTTTGTTTTTTTTACATGTGCACCAAGTTTTGCTCTTGAACATCATGATTTTCACTGTCTCTCACTTTATCTTCTTAACTATGCACATGGGAGAATAAAATCTGTGCTAGTTTGTGTAGAATTTGTCTCCCAGTATTGACCAACCACGTTTGAGCAGGCTTAAGTGTGTGCAGGAAATTGATACCCTATCAGTGATGATGATTAATATTCATTTTACAGCTAGCACACTGGTGTGGGTAAAACATTTAAGCACAAGTGACAAATTTGCTTGTCACTGAGTGAAAACTCAATCAGTGCTCAGGTTCCTGAGGTTGTCAGGCTCGTTACACGCTGGACAATTTTAGGGTCTAGTTTGCGGTCTTGTGTTCCAATGATGTATAGCTTTTAGATTTTGTTTTACCCCATGAAGACATAATTGAGTTACATGAGCTTAGGGCCATGGTTTTCTTGAATCTTTAGCGATGCGTGACTTCACTTAGCAGAGAATAATGAAACCACAGTGAGTAAAAATATGACAGAAGAAATTACTACAAAGCATTCAGAGGGTTAATATAGTTTCTTGAACGACTGACAGAATGACCAGAAAGTACATTGGTGATGGTCAGAGTTTAAATAAGAGCTTAAAAATCAAAAGAAAATATGAATGTCTCACCAGTCTTTTCACCATTAATATACAATGTGCTGCACGCCCCTTTATTTATCCATCCATCATTTTTACAACTTTTCTCTTTCAAGGTCCTGGGGTCATGGGAGGTTGGAGCCCATCTCAGCTGACTCAGGACGAGAGGCCGGGTACATCACCAGGCTATCACAGCGGTAACAGCCCAAAGCCTTCCA
>RPOG01005455.1:5961-23092 GCA_008086565.1 Thalassoma bifasciatum | reverse complement strand
TTTTCATCCCAGGACAGCTTGTGATAGCCAACAAGCACTCCCTTCTTGACTGACCAATAATACACAGTGGTCTTGAGTAACAGCTCTATTAGAGGGTCATTTATTCTCCTACAGTTCTGTCGATCACACATACAGTAACTAATGATCTTACTGTCCACGCAAAGCCAGCTGTAGACATTAAGATCATTGCAGAGACCTATTAATCTCTGATGAGCGCAACAGAGGAGGTACAATCTGTGACTGGAAACTACTATTTCATGATTTTTTTTGTAAAAAAATTTCACAAAGAGAGCAAAGTTGACAAAAAAGAGGACACTTAGCACTGACTACGCAGGTTTTGTTTGCATAGAGACTTCAGACGAGAGCCTGGGCGGTGAGTACTGCCTGGTCTTTGGTCACCCGAGACTAATAACTCTCTAACTCCTACAATTTTTTACCTAGAAAGCTCAAATTTCATGACAAGTTGTAGAACGGATGTGGCAGATGTTTTATGTCTGGCGTAAAGTTTCTTGAAGTTAATGATTTTTTTTTTAAATGGTTATAAAAAATGAAGAGAAAAAAGTGTTTCAGTTGCACTTAGTCACATATTAAAACATGACAATTTCTGAAACTAAAGATTTTAATCTTTTAAATGAGGTGTCACTGATGATTTTTGACCTCATGGTTTTTCAGTTATAAGCGTTGAAACAGTTTGGTTAACAGGCCAGAGTTCGTTGGGATGTAAGGGGTTAATGTAGTCCTGCTGTTAAGGACTTAACTCCTGCAGATGAATTTTAAATGCATCAAAGAGAAAAGCTTAGACTTCAATTAGGCCCTGCTTTAAAAATCAATCTCCTTTTATCATTTTTTCTCCATTCAGTGCAACTTCTAGGACTTTTTATGACCTAAAGCTTTGAAAACAGTGTAGATGATTCAGTCTCACCATGCACTGTGCAACATGCAGTGTAAAAAATTGTTCTCGCTGCCCGTTGCTGCCTTATTAAGCAACTGAGCCGTTTCACAGACAGCAAATCCACTGCTTCTGCATGAAAGCTTCAGAATAGACAAACCAAAATAGCCTGTAAACACCTCTCTCCTCTTCCTCTCTCTTCTGTTTTCTCTTTCTTTCTCTCTCTGTCTGCCCCAGGCCTGAATCATGTTGTTGTTTGTGCTGAGTCTTAATGGACGAAAGCGCCCAATAAACAGAGAGAAGTGATTATAGAGTGTCTGCTGCTTAGAGAGCTACTCCAGTGAAAAGCCATTCAGATGGTTTCCTGCCGCCGCCGTCTGAATGCGTCACTGCTCAAGGAGGAAATCCCATGTTTACCCATGTTCACGACCTGATGTTTTAACTTATCTGCACTCGACAACACACCCCAGGGCTCTTTCTGACAGTTTGTACACCATGTAACCACAGAAGACACATTTGCTGCTCACAGCAGAGTTTGGCTGATCTTAGTCAAAGATGGTGTGAACAGTAAGTGTCTCTCTCTCTGAGGCTGCAACACTTGTTTCCCTGAAGTGCCTTTTTACCGAAATACTTTTATGTAAACAAAAGCAAAACCTCCGACTTGTATCTCATCCATTCATAATTGTTGTTTAGAATTTGAAACATCATATTCTCACCAACCAACTAATCAAAACATGGAAAGACGCTCAGAAAAAAGTCAAATTGAGCATGTTTTATTTAACAGTGATAAATTAGATCACAGTTTATAGGTCAACAATGTCACATTGGTTTACAGTGTGTGGTTAACATTAGCAGAACTAGCACCACCGGTTAATATCAACATGTTTATAAACTAATTAATCCCTGCTCTATACATCAAAATGTTTTTCAAATATGTCATCTTTCCTGTTTACAGCCAGGTAATAGCGCATTATAGCTTTTTGACGGTAGCTGAAAAACAGCTTTGACTTAATGTTTTGGGCCAACAACAGTAGAAATATCAATGATTTCATTAAATCTTGAACTTTCATAATGGTGATCTTTATGATTTTTTTATTTCATGACTTTTCAAAACCAAAAACATTCTTTTTTTTCCTCTAATGAGCAATTGGTTTTATGTGTATTATGATTATAGAGCATAAAACTTCACTCCATCAACTTATTTTTACCTTAAGTGGCCACATTGTTGACCCAAGGGACAACTTCTGGTTCAAAACAAATGAAGCCTTTGTGGAAGTGCTTTAAGTTGCAGTTCTTCAAGAATCTGTTTGAGTCTGGCTGCAGTAACAGAAGAAACCACGCACACACCAAGCCAAAAAAATAAATAAAAAAGACTTTTAGGGTGATTAAACACATATTTACAGCTTGGTTCAAAAATTGGCTTGGGTCTGAATCACTAATTTCACATTCAGCACACACTCTACGCAAGGCGAATTTTTTTTCTAACTCAGTGGTTTATAAGATATTAAAATCACAGGTTTGTCCAATCAAAGGCACAGGTCACATGTAGCTGGTAGTGAGGAAACTCAAAGCCCGCCTCATTTCTATAATGGGTGACATTGCGGTGAGACTATGTCCATATATTATTCACTCTATGTAATGACTGAAACACCACCTTTATTTTTTAAGTATCTTTTGGTTAGTAACTAGCTGTTGAAACTGTCAGAGTTGGTTGTATTCTAGCTTGAGTCTATTTTGCACATTAGGGCAAATTTGGACAGTAAAAATCAGGAATTGGCGAGTACCAATACCATTGATCGCAATTGGGTGATACCGGCCTTATTTCAATTTATCAAGCACTTTTGAAGGCTGCTGGTACCAGCCACTGATACTCAAGGCAAAAAATCTTGCCATTTGTCAGTTAAGCAAGTTAAAAGTTAAACTTTGCACCTTTGAGCACAACTCAGGGAGATTTAACAGCTTGACTGTTGTATTTGCTATCGGCAGCTTCTTAACTCTGAGAGTTATTTGATTGATTTGTTAAATTATTACAAGCAAATCATAAACTCAGAGAAAGTTGTTTGTGTTTTATTTTGGATTTAATGGCAGAGTTTCTGTGCTGCCTTGTTTTTTTAAGAAACAAAAGTCATTGTTCAAAGTGATCTGTCTCTGTGTTAATTGAAATTTCATGCAACTAAAGCGCAAGTGATATTGGTATTCATTATCCGTGAGTTTTCAAGAGAGAGCACTAGTACAGGTATTGGTCTTATAAAGAGTGGTAGAAAAAATACGTGGTATAAATTTTGATGAAAGGGATCTGTTTTTTCAACTGCACCTACCTCATTGCACTACTGTACATACGGTTAATTACATCATGATCATTGTAAACATCCATTTTTTGTTTCTATATTGTATCTATTTTGCACATAGTTATTTATTCACTGTTATGCACTTCTGGTTAGATGCCACCTGCATTTTGTTGCCTTGTACTTGTGATGTGTAATGACAATAAAGTTGAATCTAATCTAATCAGTTGTGAAAGATGACGGTTGAACGGGAGTTAAATGCCGTTGCGATTTCAGAGATAAATGTGTCATTTATGGTGCTAAAGCTTAATGATGGGATTAGTTTGTTCTTTTGAGAGATATGATTACATAAGAGATGTGTGAATTACTTTATCAGTTGCACAGAAAGAGGAATTAGTTTTTAATCTAAATGTGTTAAGTGACCAGTAACAAAGGTGCTGATTCGCCGGCGTGATGTTCAGTTGTGCATCGCTTAAAGTGACTGAACTGTGAAAGACTTCAGTGGATATGGCTATGCTTTAATTTTAGTAAAATAAGAAAGAGTCAGTGTCTGTGCTGGAGGCTTTTTG
This sequence comes from Thalassoma bifasciatum, assembly GCA_008086565.1. NCBI lineage: Eukaryota > Metazoa > Chordata > Actinopteri > Labriformes > Labridae > Thalassoma > Thalassoma bifasciatum. Next base: position 19,349 of record RPOG01005455.1, on the reverse strand, counting down.
CTTGTGTAGCTTCTCAAAATACATCAATAAAACCCTTTATTTCATAATAATCTCAAATCTACAATGCCGACTCTTGGGACTAAAGCTTTGCTCTGTTGAGTAATTCGGTGCATGATTTTCCCTGAAGCTGAATGAAAGAAACACAGATGTTGTTGATTAAGTCACATGGAAGAAGAAACCTGTTTCAGGACTTCGGTCTAAAAATAAAAGTATTTAAACAAAGACGGTGAATGAGTATTCCGTGGAAGGAGAACGTCTAAACACACGACCAGAGAAATACATTTGAAGCCCATAAAATCAGCCTGACTTTATGTCTTGTTGACCGTTCTCAGCCACTTTCTTGTTTCCTCTCTGTGTTTATTTCACTTTGCTCCACCTTTTCTCTGTTCTTTGCCTTTCTGCCCTTTTCTCCCCCTCCTCTCCCTCTCTGCATGTTTCTTTGTATCTCCATCTCTCTGCCCTTTCCCCTTGTGCCTCCCATCATTTTCTCCCTGAAAGAATGTTACCTTCATGCAAACTTTATTTTTAGCAGGTTTTCAAACAAACAGTGCCGGAGCGAGAGGATGGAGTGGAGATTGTCACACCTCTGTTGGGCTGTGGGTTTTTGAGAACAAAGAGGAGAAACAACAATGAAACAGATTAAACAGTTTGATAAGTTAAACTGTGTTTGTGTAAAGAACAATTGGAAATGAGCTGCTGATTCAAACAAACACTAACCGATGAAAGGGCGGTTTATTAGATTACAGTTGAGTGATAATGTTGTTAAAGAAAGTATTGCAGCTCCATCATTCGTCTTTATTTTTCTGTTTGTCTCTCCTCTCCTTCCTCTGTTATTTGTCTCTTTTTTCATAACCTCAGCACCAACAATGGTATCTTTTATTTGGAGTTAATAACTCTATGAATACTCTCTGTTCATGACGCAGTTAGGGATGGTTTTCCTGGAATGGAAAATTGAACTCCCAGTGTCTTTCCTTTTATATCATCCGTCTTGAAAGCGAGTTAAGATCCATTGAAATTAACTTGATCTCTTTGCAAATTCCCCCGCAGTCTCGGAGCTGTCGCCTGAATGCAGAGGAAACATTGAAAGCTGTTCTCCACACCTCCCTGCTGCCTCAAGGGAGATTATCAGATGTGTACCCAGCACTCACTGCCCCTGGCCTGGCCGCGGGGATGGCAGCGTCGGCCCTGAACCTGAACGGCCTGGAAGTCATGAACAGGTACTTTATTTCCTGAATACATCTGCTGCTTTCTTTTCTTTCACGACTTCAGCTCTCTTTGCGTGTTTTCTGTCAGAAATGCATTCTTGAAACATGTTTGGTCAGTGTAGTTTGGTTCAGGTGAGGAGCTGTTGAACTGGACTGGTGAGGTTACTTTTAATTTTAGTATCACAGCAGAGAAGTTAACAAGGAAACTTAACCAAGCTGATTATTAACATCAAAAGCTCCGCCTATTTCAAGGAAGGTTTGAAATACTTTTCTCTCTGATCTGCATAACACACCTGTGGATGATTTCTTCCTGTTGAGTGTCACATAGAGCTGAACGAGTTTCAATTTGATTCCTTATTTTCTTCAAATCAAGCTTCAGTGAAGTTTTCACAGTGTCCAAGCTTGACAGAAAATTACATCAAACCACTGAAACATCAAAAGCAATCACTCCAATCCAAGGATGAAAACTGAAAGTATTTAGATTTGCTTCTAACTTTTAGATAAAAGGTCAATATATTGAAATGAAGAGAGGAATTCTGTGACAAAAAGTCAATATTTTGAGATAAAAAAAAATCTAAATCTAAATAAATCAATTAAACATTGTGTGAAAAAAGTCTAAACTTTTATGTTAAAGGCCAAATTTTAAGATAAAGACAAACGTCAAATTTTGAGATAGAAACATCCACATTTTGAAATAAAGGCTTTGTTTGAGATAAAAAGTTGAAATTTTGACATAAAAAGTTAAAACTCTAAGACTTAAGTCAAAATTCTGAGAAATAAAGACAACATTATTAGATCAAATGCAAGATTTTGAGAAAACAAAAGATTTGGGAATAAATTGTGGGATTTTGACTTTTCTCAAAACCCTGAGTCTAACACTTGCAGTTCTTGCCATTTCTAAACCTGACTTTTTTAATCATATTTTTTTAATCGTTAAAAGGATCTCTCCCAGTCTTCTCACACTCATAGAAAGAAAAGATTGCAGCTTTGGCGATCACATGATCACGAGATCTGAAATTGCATTTTTGATAAGAAAAAAAAATTGTTCAGCACAAATGTCACATACGGATGTAAATAAAAATAAAATTTGCTTGTGACTTGTGTGTTGTTATTCAAAACTATTTACAAATCAGAATACTTTAAAGGTCTGTTGTGTTTTCTGTAAGGAAACCCATTTCCGCTTGTTAAAAATTACAAATTAAAACTTAGCTTTATTGAGTATCTTCTTTTGGCCCATATTTAGTCAAAATTTAGAAATAAAAAGTCAAAAATTTTGGATGATGAAGTCAAAATTTTGACTTTTCATGTCATAGATTTTCTTTAAGCTGTCATTGATGTGGAAATAGGAAATACAAGATATTAAGAACTGGGGTATGTAAACTTTCGATCACAGTCATTTTTGAAGTTTCTTTTGTCACTAAGATTTAAAAAGGAGTAAACACAGTTGTTTGTCTTTTTGATTTTCTCCATGTATTTTTATTAAGTTTTTGAAAACAGAAATACAGACAAACAGAAATAAGACGGAACATCTCAGCTCTTAGGTTTACAGGCACAAACAGGCAGAAGACTCAGGATTTACACATTTGCTGCAGACAAATATAATCATAAATGTCAGTATAAATAAAAATACATAATAATAATAATAATAATAATAAGAATTCTGGTAGCCATTAGATAATATTCCCCTTTCTTTTTTTGTATTTTTGAATTTTAGTTTTAGAGTAAACAACCCCCTTGAAAGAAGAGCAGAAATATCTAGATCCATATATGTCTTGAAAGGTTCTTATATTTTATAAAATGCACTCTTCTTGTAATGTAGCGTGCATGTCAGAAAGTCCAGTGATACATATTCAAGTACAGTCCTAACACAGTTGTTTGTTAATAAATGGCTTCACCTAACCACTAACCATGAGTGACAAAAAAGTTTTTGTGTTATCATTCATAATCTCAAAAAAATGGCCAAAAATCATGAATTCTGCTGGTAAACTTTTGAGCACAACTGCAAATACAAGGATCTTGATTGTCTAAAGAAGGATACTGATTGTTCATTCATTGAGGAAAATGTCTCATTTCTCTTAAACTGAACAGAAATATGTTTCATCCAATTACTTGATTGATTGATTGATGCAGTTTTCAGCTGAATATTCGACTTCAAATTTAGTGAATAGCCGCTGCCTCGCTCTGTATAAACACAAGAAAATGGACAGTAAGGAGAGTAACGGTGGCGCTGACAGAGTGAGAATTTAAAAACTGAAACATGACAGGAATAAACCTGGTGACGTTTTCATTAAGAGGAGTTTGCAGGATGAAAAAGAAACTGTAGATGGAGAGGATGAAGCAGGTAGAGCAAACAGTGGCCCTGAAATGCAAATCATAACGAAAAAAAAAAAATCCATCCAAGTTAATGAATTGTGTGGCTTTACAACATAACTTTCTATGTTTTAATAAAAGTATGAAGGGATCTGAAGTGGGTTGGTCCAACTCCTATTCCTGAATACATGTGTTTTTTGGGGTTTTTGGATTAACTTGACCCTGTCTTCTCTTTTCTCCGCAGCAGTAACCAGTTTCACACCCAGTCAAACTCCTCCAGCACCAACTCAGCAGCCAGAACCAGTCCAGTGGGTCGACCTGTGCTGCCAGTGCCAGATCGAAGTACATACTGTCAGCTTCTGGGCGGAGGTCTCCACAGCCCCACCAGCCCCACGGTACAAACAGCTGTTTCTTAAAAACATCATCGAAAGTAGATTTTTGTGCAGTTGCTGGAGCAATTAACAAAATTCTGTGTTTCTGCTCCCAGACGAGTCCTCGATCGCTGGGTCGAAGTTTCGTCTTCCCCTCCTCGCCGCCCTCCGGCTCCTCCTCTCGGGCTCGCTCCCCGTCCCCGCGGAGCCCGGAGCTGCTGGGAGTCAATGTGGGCCAGCGGGTTCGACGCCTGAGCTCGCCCGGCTGTGAGGAGAGAGGACACGGAGAGGGTCAGGAGGAGCGGGGAGGAGAGACGGGACGAGGAGGAGGAGGAGGAGGAGGAGTAGAGAGGCGGGAGGAGAGGAGACGCCAGGCGCAGCTGCTGCAGATTCACAGGGAGCTGCAGAACGTGGAGGTGATCATCTCACCTGTCTTTTTTCTCTTTCTGTTTCTGTGTTTGTTTTACTCTGCTGCTCGGCCTGTTTTCATCCAGGAATAAAGTCTGTGAGCAGCACAGAGTCGATGAATTAACACTGAAGGGTTTACTACTTTGTTTTGATTCGTTAGTTTGACCAAACGTCCTCTTTTACTCAGACATGTCCTCAGTTTTGGCCTTAAATTTATGTCGAGAGGGATTTTATAAAATTCCCCAAACGTCTGGGTTTTTCTCAGCTTGTTCTACAGATCATAGTTATTTATGATAAAGCGCTGCACATTTCCACTGGCATTTTTCTGATGCACCAACCTCTAAGTGGAAATATTGAGTTAAAAAGACAAAAATTTGAAATGAAAAGCCCATTTTTTTATGTATAAAGTCAATATTTTGAGACAAGAAGTCCAAATTATGTGAAAAGGTCAGAATCTTGAGATAAAAAGTCAATTAATAATGCAAGAAGTTCAAATTTTAAGATACAAAGTCATAATGTTGAGATGAAGTAAAATAAATTGAGTTAAAAAGTCCAAATTTAGACAAAAAAGACAAAACTTTGACATAAAAAAAATCTAACCTTTTTGGATTAAGAGTCAAATCGAAGAATAAAGTTTATATTCTGAAATAAAAAGTCAAAATTTGGAAATAATGAAGTCGATTTTTTGAGATTATTAAGTGAGGACTATGAGATAAATGGTCTAAATTCCAAGATAAAAGAAATCAAAATTTTAAGATACGCAACTTGAATTTTGAGACAATGTAGTCAAAGTTATAAGTTAAAAGTCAAAATTTGGGATCAAAAGTTGAAATCATAAGAAAAAAGTCATGATTTTGAGATATAGTCGAAATAATGAGAGGAAAGTCCAAATCCAGAAATAAAAAGTCAGAATTTTGTAATAAAGACAATCAAGCAGAATAAGAAGAAAAAGACTTGTAATTTTGAAATAATAAAATCAGTGTTTTGAGTTAAAAAGTGAAAACTATCAGACTGAAAGTCAAAGTTTTAAGAAATTCAATAGAACTTTTTCTTTCATTAATTTGCCTTTTTTTGCGCATAATATTGCTTTTATGTATGCAAAACTATCTTTACATTGTGGATTTTTTTTCGCTTCAAACAGCAAAGGACTGTTTTTAATAAATCCATGAGTTTTGAAGCTACCTTGTTGCTATGAGTATCTTTAGGTGTTTTTTCAGTATCTTAAAGAGGGTTTTTGGTTTTTCATAATATGGTCACCCTTTAATCAGAGCAAAGCCATTAAGACTCAGCTTCTCTAAAACTTGAAGTATTTAAATCATCTGAACAGCTACACAAAAACTCTCCTCACTTCATGAAAAAAAAGTTTTACCTCTAAAAGTCTGAGAAATGTTTGACAAAATTGATTTATTCTCTCCTTCTCTGGGGTGTTTTCAGGTCAGGGGGAAGGTTGGGATCTTCGAGGCCCACATTTCTGGGATACGCGCTCAGGTGCTGACCAGCGAACTCCAGCGCAGCCCGCGGTCTCCACGACGATCGACGAGTCAAACACCAGCTGATCCCAGCCAAGGAAACACTGACTCCTCAATGACCCACTCACAACAAACTAAAGCTCCCTCTGTGATCCAAAATGGAAGAGAAGGAGAGGAAGAAAGTATGGAGGAGGAGAAGAAGGATGGTAGAAGTGTGCGCACAGAAAATAAGACACTTATCGGTCAGAACGGACGCCATTGTGGAGGAACGGTGCAGCAGACGCTCTGCTCTGAAGGACTGTCCGACCTTCAGGGGTCTGTTGGGACGTTGGGTGAAAAGACTGACAAAGAAAGAAAAGAGGATGAGAGGAAAAGTGAAGGAGAGGTAGAAAACAAAAAAACGTCAAGAGACGAAACAGAACGGACTGAAAAGGATCTGTCACGTCTCGAGATGCAGCTCCAAAAAGAGTCAAACAGGTCGAATGTTAATCCAGAAACTCCGGCCCCGTGTTTGATGGACAACAGTGATCACACCAACCACGCTCCTCTCGCCCCCCCCTTGGCCCCCCCCTCCATCCCCGCTGTCATTATAACTGACCACGGTTTGGAAAACTCACCTCAAACTTCTGAAGACCAGGGACTAAGCTGCACACCCAGCCCGGGTTCCAGCCCCGTGCCCGGGTCCAACTTCGCCAACCGCTCCCTCAGGAAGCTTTCCTCCTCCTCGGCCTCCTCGGCGGGGTTCTCCTCGTCCTGGGAGGAGTCGGAGGAGGATATTTCGAGTGATACGGAGAGAGGGGAGCAGCTTCTCAACCCTGCTGTCCTGACCTCCAGACAGAAAGCGGTAAGAGAAAAGACAACGTTAGAAATCTGTCGTCTGAAAATGTCACCGGCTTTCTCATGTTACTCACACTGAAGGATCTGACAAGTGGACAAGCTGGGAAAATCAAAACTGGTTTGATCTATGTTTAAAAAATTTATTTTTGGCTTTCATTGGGAGAAAGGACGGGGGATAAAGTTGGAAAGTGGGTCGAGAGAGCAGAGAGCGAAAAGAACGAATCAAACTGCTATTTTAACCAATGAGCAATTCACTTCAGTAGCTTTGAAGTAGAATTTTATTATCGATTTGTTTCTTTATTTCTTGGGTGAATTAATCGAAAGTTTGTTAGATTTATTCAACATTTTGTGAAGACAAACAGATGAACTGTAGTAATCCCAAGATTTTATCACAAATGACGGCTAAAAGGTCAACTTTCATCATTATTTTTGCGTAACATCTCTTCCGCTGCTACATGACACAAAATTTACTTCAGTGCTTTTAATTGCACATGGAAGTAGGGCTGAACGATTTTAACGAACAATCTCAATTTGATTAATTTTCCCTATATTTTGTGGTTATTTTTACATCCCCCATCTTGTGTGTTGTTGACACCAATCGCTTTATTCTCATTGTGAAAAAGAAAAAATCACACATGAGGGAGAAAAGCAGAAAAGATCCACGAAAGAAACTTTGTTTGCATGAACAGGTGCATCTCAATAATTCGAATATCATGAAAAAGTTAAATATTTTAGATATCAGATAGACTTATTAGACATATAATTAAATATTTCAAGCCTTTATTTCTTGAAATGTTTGCTTACAGTTAATGAAAACCAGGAATTCAGTGTATCAGAAAAGGAATGTTTTAACAGAAATGTCAGGCCTCTGAAAAGTTTTGCTCCTTTCTGACCATTTTGCAAGTTTCCTCCCAATTTTCTTCCAATTTTCACCAACTCTTGCTACATTTTTGCCACTTTTCAGCTTTTGGGTTGTTCCTCTTGCAAAGGTTATTCTCAACAATTTGGCTCTTTGGTTGAGTCACACTGGTGTAGAGCTCAAAATGTGCATTAGAATGTATTCTGAAGCATTTGAGGATAAAGAAATATTGCAGCGGTCCATATTTAATCTAATTTGCTATTGATGTTGCTGTAGCCATGTTTCTCATCTTGGGTCATAATTTTGGGATTACCACGTTGATGTTCAGCTGTGTTAAAGAGCAGGAATCATTGTTTACATCACAGAAAGTTTGCTTGTTGTGGACAGAAGATGAAGTTTGTTATCTTTTTGTGGCTGAAATATAGTAGTTTATAAAAGCGCAACACTTTTCATCTGCACAAGAGTTTCCATCCTAATCATGAGAAGTTCGGAAGTTTGGGATTATGTGCCTCAAATAGTTGTTTGTCCCTGTTTTTGGGTGTTAGTGTGTGTGTGTATATGTGTGTGTTAATGTGTGTGTGTGTGCTGAGTGTTTGAATGTGCCTCTGCTTGTTGCCGGGTGCTTTTTTGTAGATTTGGCCTGACTTTCCCACCTGAGTAATAGTTGACATTCACAGCAACAAAGCTCGCTCTGTGCCCCGACCTGTGTGTGAATGTGTGTGTGTGTGTGTGTGTGTGTGTGTTTCTTGCATGTGGGTAAATGTATGTGCTTGATAAATTGAGCTCGGGTAATTGAAAAGAAGGCAAGAAGGGATAATTTGCAGTCACACACACTTAGACTTTGCCTGCATTTGGATGCTGTTCAAAGAGGAGGCTGAAGCCTGTTTGGGTTTGTGTGTGTGTGTGTGTGTGCATGTGTGTGAGTGTGTGTGTGTGTTTGCGTAGGTGGGTCTGTGGATGTTCTTATTTGTAGCCAAGATAAGGCCACGAGTTCATCTCACTTCTGCTTTGAAACACAACTTCACAAAGGGTTGTATAACTGATTACTTACAGTGTTTAGTAAACATCGTCTCCGTCCATTAAGTGTTTCTTTTTTTAGACGTTCAAAATCTTTTCCTTTCAGAGTTCACTGCTCCAAGACGCTTAGTCCTATTGACTGAGTTGTTGTTTCGTACAAACAAAAGAAACCGAGAGCTGTGAGTGTGAGAGATGAAGTTTATGTTAATGTTGAGTAAGCTTCAAGTAAGTGCATCATCTGCATATCAGCGAATAACGCCACGTGTATTATTTCATCATCTCACTGTGCAGTAGGAGACTCCTGATCATGTGCGATTGTTTGAGGCAGTTTTCTTGCACAGTATCGAATATCCCGGCCTTCCAACTCAACGAGCTATTTGTTTAAATGAATCTGGCTGCTGGATTTGAATAGTGTTTGTATTGCTCTTTGCATATCCCCAGTATTTGTTTTTTTCCCCTCATCCCGGCACAGTGAGAGACAGAAACTCCCACAGCTGACTGAAGGAAAGGGTTTTACAGCTCCTAGTAAAAGTCTGGATTTCCCCTTTCGTAGTTTTGAGATGTCAAACATGCAGGTTATTCATGTTCACGTCTGCAGCCTGTCACAGATCCTCATCACTTGTTAGTTTAAGGAAACCTGGTTCGTGTGTGTGTGTGTGTGTGTGCAAGAAGAGACAGACATGCAGATACACATAAAGCATGCCTGCCTGTGTGGGAGGTATGTAGGAAAGAAGAGAGTGTGAGGAGGAGTGATTTCAGAGAGGAAGAGAGGCAGAAGAACATAGTGAGCTGAAGAGAAGAGAATGTGAGCACAGAACGAAACATTCACAGCATTTTTTTTCAATTCACTTTCATTGAGTTCGCACTGAATTACACATTTGTTTTGGGAGGAAGAACTCACTTCCTTGACCTGAAATGAGGAGTAAAACATGCACTCACTCACAGAGAAAACATTGGAACCCGTATTTGCACAGTGATTTACATTTGTTCGTTGCTTCCTTTGGGAATTTTTCCGTCTTGTTCTTGAAGTTATATTTGAAATGTGTGACCCAGGGGACAGAGCCTTATTTAGCCGGACACCCAGGAAGTTAAACTCAGTCACAGCTTGTTCGATCAAGTCAAAGGCAGATTTAAAAGAGCTGTGGGGACTTTCTAAGTGATCTTATAAAGGTCTCAGCTCTAGATATATGCCTGATCATAATCCATTATTTAAAATGAGATTATCAGCATTGAAATATCAATGGCTGAAGTGCAAAACCTCCTATCTGAAAATTTCACTTTTTTGAGAAAACTGATAAAAAAATGCCTGGTTTTCTTACAGAATGCTATTTTTTATGTATACTCAATACATTATACACTGTTTTTGGACTATATTACTATACTATTTTGTATCTCTACTATGTGTCTATGCAATACAGACAAATTGCAGATAGGTTTTGCACATTGGTATGTTATTTCTAAATGCTATTTCTCAGCAAATCGAAGTCTCTATGACAACGCCACGCTGGATGACAAAGTTTAGCAGTGAGAAGAGAGATCTGTATTTCCTCTCTGCTGGATTCTGTGCCTTGGATTTATTTATTAGTAATATGGGACACTGAAGCTGAACTTTACGACAAAAAAATGACAAAAGAGCAGAGGAAAGCTAAACAGGAGAGTGATAGAGCACAGGCTAAAGGCTAAAACACGTGTTGAACTATTCAACTATTTGACTGTCTGACAGTGAAAAGAACAGAAGAGCAGAAGAAAGCTAAACAGGAGAGTGATAGAGCACAGGCTAAAGGCTGAAACATGAGCTAAAGGCTAAAATAGGGGTTAAGCTATTTATCTATTTGACTTTCCGACAGTAAAAGGGAGCAGAAAAAAACTAAAATGAAAAGCAAGAGAGAAGAGGCTGTAGGCTAAAACATGATCTAGAGGCTAAAACACATGCTAAAGGTCATCCCAGGTTAGAATCCAGCCTGTGGCCACTTTCCTGCATATCATCCCCCCACTCCTTCTCTTTTTCCTGCACTACTCACTGTCATCTCTTATCCAAATAAATGCGCAAAAAAGCCCCAAAAATTAACTCTAAAAATACAAGCCACAGACCAAGAGGCTTAAATACATGTTAAGCTGTTTGTAATAATGTTGATTCCAACCTACATGCAGCAGTTATTCGTATATCAGTTCAAAACTGAGAGTTTATCAATAAAATGAAGAGTGAGGTTACGTTTGCTCTGTTTGGTGAGGTTGGAGTTGGTAGATGAGCACTGGTGGAACATAACCAGGTTCATATTGTGGTCACCTCTCAGAGCACAGGGCTGTAAGTAATGCCAAATGTAGCCACCTACTAAACTACACTACAAACTTACAAAGTTTGATTGTTGTCACCATTGACTGTATGTAGAATGGACAGCGTGCGTCCGCCTGTCACCGTTCCACGGTTTTGAAGCCGAAAAACCCCGTTTCTCTAGCCGCCATTGTGCAGCCAGAGTCTGCGCAGTAGAGAATTTCTGGTGGAGCCAAGTAAAAAAGAGAAATAAAAATATTTATTTCTTCTTCTTCAGAAGGTTTAGTCTCCTTTTGGCTCTTTCCTGAAGTTTCTTATATCCCCGATAAAAACTACTCATGAACGGCAGCTGTCAACTATCGTAAAACGAAACTTATAACGCGGTTTTTAACGTCCAATAACTAATGAGAAACCAACTTCTCAGAAAAAAAACACCTGAACACCATGCAGCCAGATGACAACGTCATAATACCTGCGCGTAAGGATGAGAGAAACGTTTCTACGAGGTATAGTAATTTTTTAAAGTTTTCCCGGCTCATATCTGGAATACATGGGGAGGCGGGGCTTATGACCTATACTGCAGCCAGACACCAGGGGGCGGGGCATCTGCTGGAGGCTTCAGTTAGAGCCGAACGTCGTTACGTCCACTCATTATTCAGTCTATGGTTGTCATGTTTTAAACAACAATGACAAATAAACAGTTCGTTGCAAGTTATATCATCACAGCAATATCCAGGGTTCTTCAATTGGATCGTCCTCATAGTTCCCTTAAGAGCAGTCTTGGTCATTTTTCCATTTCTTCAGGCAGAAGAATATAATTTCATGACTTTAGGGGGAGTTTTTCAGTCTTTTATTGACTGTTTTATGGTCTTGTTAATATACGACGTAAACAGACGAGGCCCCAGAATAGATCCCTGAGGAACTCCTTTGCAAACCACCATAAAAGGTGATTTGTGCCAGTATTGGACGAGTAAACCAGCAGTGCCGCTGATATTTAAGCGAAACCATCTTCAGAAAACATCCATCAAAGTTTCAGAGTTAAACTCAGTTTAAAACCACAGAAGCCACAGTCGCTGTATTTTAATAACTCTCTCTTGTGTTCACCCAAGTAAGCATGACACGTTAATTCCTCTTTGTATAAACACAGTCAAACACATCTGCGGTATTATGGTCATTGGTTTTATGACTATATCAACTCATTTTTAAAGAGTATACACACTCAGAATCTGAACAGAGCCTTTTATAGAAACCATCTGGCTGATCTTTTGACAGTTGGGCATCTCTCCAAAGTAAGACAGCTCACACACACACACACACGTGACGCCAGTGTTTCCCCGTTCGAGTTAATTGGCGCTGAAGAGGCACCTGTGATAAATACACATCTTTGTTTCTTTCCTTCTCACAAAATTTCAGTGAAATGCTGAGGAAGGAATAATAGGAAAGAAACTAGAAAAGATGCAGCAAAGTGAGGTGAAAACATGGACTCAAACCAACAAATTAAAAACACAAGTTACTCTAAAGCAACACAAAATAGTTCCAGGTGGACACATTTTAATACACCTGTGCTTCTTCAATTGATTCTAGGGCCGAAAGATTTGCAAAAATGACCTAATTGTGATCATTATTTTCTTCCTTTCTTCCCGCCTTGGTCACTTTTCACTTCTTTTTTGCCAGTTATAGACCATTTGTTGTTAACTTAAGACTATTTTCCAAGTTTTATCCAAACTTTCTCACTATTTTAGTTGGTTTTGGCCATTTTTTTTACCACTTTTCCCTGTTTTCTGTCACATTTCTCACCCTTTTTACTACTTTCTGGCTTTTTTCCCAAGTTTTCTAAAAATTTTCTTCAAATTTTTGTTGGTGTTCAGTCCATTTTTGTCACTTTTCACTCCTTATTTTTGCCTCTTTTGGCCCATTTTTGCTTCTCTCTGAGTATTTTCCAGGTCTTAACCCACATTCCTACCAATTTTCTTTGTTTCTTTGTCCATTTTGGTCACTTTTCACTTCTCTTTTTTGCCAGTACGTGGCCATTTATTGTTACCGTATGACTATTTTCCAAGTTTTATTTAAACCTTCTTGTTATTTTTGTTGACTTTGGCCATTTTTTTTTACCACTTTTTCCTGTTTTTTGTCACTTTTTTTCACTCTTTATACTATCTGGCTTTTTTCCCAAATTTTCTTCAACATTTTTGTTGCCTTTTGGCCATTTTAATCACTTTTCACTCCTTATTTTTGCCTCTTTTGGCCCATTTTTGCTTCTCTCTGAGTATTTTCTAGGTCTTAACCCAATTTTCTTACCAATTTTTGTTGGTATTTGGCCATTTTAGTCACTTTTCCCTCCTTTTTTTCTTCTGTTGTGAATCTTTGCTATTTTGACTCTTTTACTACTTAGATGATTTCTTTTATAAAGGTAGTTTTTAACAGTTTGTCTCTTTGGTTTATCAGGGTTGAGTAACTCTGGTGTAGAACAGAAAACATCTACTGCAGAAAATGTAGCTGATATTTTGACACATTTCAGGACAAATTGCGATCAATTGCCCGGCCCTAATAGATGCTCTATATAACAAGTAGCATTGATATTTTTATAATCTCTTTGATTTGCACACACACACTCTTTAAAAATCTGTTAAAATGTTCTGT
>RPOG01005454.1:0-30760 GCA_008086565.1 Thalassoma bifasciatum | reverse complement strand
TGTGTGTGTGTGAACGTCTATGTCTCGATGTATCATCATGAGCTCGTTCATGCGTCTTTCACCTGTGAGTGAGCCGGGTTGCCATGGAGACAGTCATAACAAAGCTGCAAATCCTGTAAAGCAGAAAAAAAAAAAAAAAAAAAAAGAAAAAGAAAACTTGAACGTCGTGGAAGTCCTGCAGAGCCCGGTTACCATGGTAACACTGGCGTCAACGCAGCTGTCTACGCCGAATGGAGATGAAGCGAGCTCTGACGCTCTTGGTCTGGCACACGGTGTAACTTAACAACATGCCACAGTGCTGCAGTCAGACACACACACACACACACACACACACACACACACACACACACTCACAGAGTCTGAGCAGCGTCTTCATTCATCTCATTGCTCAGGAACAGAGATGTTTGTTTTGGTTTTCTTCATGAACATGAGCTTGATCTCAATGATGTCACAGCATCTGGCGGACAACAGTGCTCAGCATGCAGCTGTGTGTGTGTGTGTGTGTGTGTGTGTGTGTGAGTCAGGTGTGTCATGTGAGTTAAGGCTGTTTGTAGGATACCTTCTCTCTCTCTCTCTCTCTCTCTCTGTAGTGGGATTGTGATGTTTCCTGCTCTCATGCTGAGCTGTTATCAATGAATTAACGACATCATGTTTCAGATTTCCTGTCTAATATTCTGTTTATCTTCTTGGCTTTCACAGGATTAAACAAAAGTGATATAAATCACATGCATAGGCATCTTTTTTATGCCGTGCCATCAAAAGTGCACTCATGATTAAAGATGCACATTATTATTGGCACGTTATCGTTATCAGCCGATATTGGCTTAAAAACTATCAGTTATTGGCCAAGATTTTTAATATCTGCTGCTGCTTACTTGATTAAATGTCTGACCTCGGCGTCGTGTCCCTGGTGTGAGGACGACGTGAACAGCTCAACATGTTCAGGATTTATGTTTCCTCACTCTGTCAATTATGAAATTGGCCAAATTTTCCCTGGTTGTGGACGTTGTGATCGACTCAGGGAAAGCATTTAAGTAATGAAGTATTTGTATTATTTTTTAACTCATGAGCCGAATATCTTTTGAAACGCTGGTTAGAAAAAAATTGCTAGTAAAAATTAGAGTTTCAGACCCGAACTGTGTTTTGAACCAGGCTGTAATTATGTTTTTTATTGCTGTAAAAGTCTGTGTTTTCAGCTTAGTGTGTACGTAGTTTCTGGTCTTTCAGCAACGTATTCTTAATGAACAGCAACTTCTGCAAAGACTTCATTTTTCTTAACGGGATGTTGCCTTGATTCAAATACAGAAGAGAGTTGATAAACTCTGAAACTAGGTGTGTGGACAAAAAAATATTGGTATTGATTATTGAATAAATGAGTTGTAAGATATCAGCCATAAATCAAACATTATGCATCCCCCTCTCATTCCTAAAGGAAGCAACATTTTTTTAAAACAACAGAGTAGGTTAGAAAATGAACTACAAAGAAAAAGGATCTAAAAGTGGATTGAACTTGATTATTTAAGGCACAAAAGTTTCTCAACTTCTATTCATAGAGTGATGAGGCAGATTTCAACCATTACTTAAAGATGATCTGTAAATGTCACTTTTTATCTCCCACTTAATGAACACCATCAGTGAACTCTCAGCCCATTTTATAAAGAACTGACCTGTACCACATTCAAATTATCAGCTGTCTTTTTGTAGCTGAGGTCAAAACTTGTCCTAAAACACCCAACTGACCCTGGAAAGCATCAATATTCACGTTTATGTCCCAGTTATCTATGGACACATTGTAATTTGTTGTATTTCTGTAGAATGAAGAAACATTTTAAGGTGTGAAAACAGGAGTGAGCTTCAGCCTACAGGTGGCACTGTTGTAACACATTTGCTTTTTTAAGCTTTGGATGATTAATCATGACTGAAAACTTCATGTTCTGTCTCACTTTTCATATTTCTAACAGTATTATACCCAAATCATTCATCAGTCAGCAAATCAACAGACTTCTTTGAAATTTAGTGGATACACAAAAAGATTTTCAGTCAGAGTTTGGTTCTCTGTGAATTCTTATTTATGTGTGTTTGTGTGTGTGTGTTTACAGGTGTTAAATGAGGTGGTGGTGGACCGAGGCCCCTCCTCCTACCTGTCTAACGTCGACCTGTACCTGGACGGACGACTCATCACCTCAGTGCAGGGAGACGGTAAAGCAGTCACACGCCTCTTTCTCCACAAACTGAAATACAAACAACAACATCAAGAACATGGAGAAAGTATGATGAAAGAAATTTGGATGATAAAGATGATTTAACGGGCTCCTCTCTTTCCTCGCCGTCCTGTAGGTGTGATCGTGTCCACGCCCACAGGCAGCACGGCGTACGCAGCAGCAGCAGGAGCCTCCATGATCCACCCCAACGTCCCCGCCATCATGGTCACGCCCATCTGCCCGCACTCGCTCTCATTCAGACCCATCGTCGTCCCCGCCGGAGTGGAGCTCATGGTGAGGAGACAGAAGCAGAACTAAGAAAATCTCTTTTTCTTTCTCTTTTACTGTGACGAGCGTTAGAAAAAAACATTTGTTCAAACTCAGTGACATCATCGACAGGGGCTTCTGTAAACATGTGACAGACTCTCAGCAGCATGTGTGTGTGTGTGTGTGTGTGTGTGTGTGTTTACTCTTTTAGCTCCAGTAGAGTTCAAAGCCATCGCTCTCTCCTAGACTTCACCTAAAATGTTACAAAGACTTTCTTTATTTTCTGTAGTTACACGGTCACATTTTATCCATGCTCACTAAACCAAATCACTTATTTACTAAACACAACACAACAAACTTCTTCTTAAAGGGACAGTGCAGGTTTAATGTCACTGGAGCTTCAGCGAGGAGAAAGGAAATTAAACCTGAATGGAGATCTGTTCAAAGAGCTTC
This sequence comes from Thalassoma bifasciatum, assembly GCA_008086565.1. Lineage (NCBI taxonomy): Eukaryota > Metazoa > Chordata > Actinopteri > Labriformes > Labridae > Thalassoma > Thalassoma bifasciatum. The sequence continues at coordinate 27,839 of RPOG01005454.1, read as the reverse complement.
AACTTATGACTTTTCAGAGTTTTCAACAGCAGCTGAGATATTTTATGTTACAGTCTTTTATTCATGTAAATCAAGAATAAGATATTGCTATGATCTCCCAAAAGCAAAGCATGATTAGCCATAAGCCATAGTGTAATCTAGGACTTGGTATTTAATTGTGAATTACATTAAATCACAACATGACCTGCTGCAATATTTTTTTAACTTCAAATGTGTTGGAAAAACTAAATATTTTCCTGCAGTTGATGTTTTATGCTCTACACCAGTGTTACCCCACTCTGCTCAACCAAAGAGACAGATTGTTGAAAACTACCTTTAAGAGGAAAACAATTTAAGTGGTGAAAAATAGCAAATACGACAACAAGTAGCAATAAGAATAAGTTTAAAGTGGTGAAAATAAGAGCTAAAAAGGGGAAATAAGGGGAAAATTTGGGGGAAAACTTGGAAAATGGTCAGAAAGTAGCAGAACTTTTATTATTGATATTATTACCTCATATTCTGATTTTCTGAGACACTGAATTTTCGAGTTCCCATTTTCTGTGAAGTATAATCATCCACATCTCAAGAACTACAGGATTGAAATAATTCACTCTATGAATAGTAAGTTTGTTGAACATCTGGGTTTCACTTTCTGCAATGAGAGACCAAGAAATGTATAACTTTCTTCAATTCCAATTATTTGGAGTTTCTTTTGTGTGTGTGTGTGTTTTTTTTTTAACAAAAATCCTTCTTTTCTCCCTTATTTTTGTGTTTTTCGTATTCAAAACTATAATAATAACAACAACAAAAAGCATCCCTTCAATATAACAGTTGATACCAACACATAAGATGGGGAACCTGAAAGTAATGGCACAATAAATGGGAATTGCACTACAGGGAAAAAAGATCACAATTAGATTATTTTTGCAAACCGCTCAGACCAGGACTTATCTTTTGAATCTCAGGTGAACTCAGGTGATCACTCAGTCTTGTTTTTATCAGTGAAGAAATAAAGCAAAGGGAAAGTAAAATGTCTGAATCATCCTGAGAAACAATCACACTTTTACATCCCCCTGTCTAAATTTTTCAAATCACAGCAGCTCAGGTTTTAAACCATAAATGAGCTCAAATCTCCCTGATGTTCGCTCATCAGCTGCCTGTTGTTTTCAGGATTGATTCAGAGACTGTTTTAACACGTTTCCCCCAGAGCTATTATCTCCGTATGAGCCAGAGAACAGTCTGAGATCCTTCCCTGCAGCAGTGAAATCACCTCTCTCTCTCTCTCTCGATTATAACGTTATCTCAAAGTCTGTAATCGAGGACAAGCAGAGAAACACTCAGACATGAAGGAAACAGAATTTAACAAAGATAAAAAGCTTGTCTATCACAGTGTTTGTTGTTTTGTGAAAGGATTTAAGAAATATTGAACTTGAGTGTCTTTAAACTTGGGTCACATTCTGGTCAGACCTTAAATCTGACTCCATCATCAAATTCAAGAATTATGCTTAAGAATAAACGAATGTAAATAAAGTATAGGTAAAGAGGATTTATTTTTGTATTTATGATCTATTGTTGGTATGTTGTTAAAATGCATATATTGTGTACTATATTGCCGAATACTGGTTTATTTTTGTGCTTTGATTCAATATAAGAATAAGTAAAATTGAACAGAGGTAGGATTAAATAAGTATAAACTTCTTCTCACTTTTCTTTAAAACAGATCACCCTCTCTCCTGACGCCAGAAACACCGCCTGGGTTTCCTTTGACGGCAGGAAGAGACAAGAGATCCAACATGGAGACTGGTGCGCTTCACAAACACACACCATCACCTGCTGTTTGAACATCTTTCACCCCATCGAGGGTTAAAATTAGGGCCGGGACTTTAACGTGTTAATTGCGATTTATTAATTACAGTGTATTATTGTTAAAAAAATAGTAACGCAGATTAACGCAAGTGAGGAAGACATGCTTTTTGACAGGCGTGTAGTGTTAAATCTGCAGAGGATCTCTCGTGACTCCCTGTCTATTAAATAAGTCAGGTCCACAAAGTGATGCAGGCGCCGGGAGTCACTCAGGAGAATCACACACACCTTGTGTTAGACTGCACTCCCGGTTTCTCAATAAGCATTTCAAAATAAAAGCATACAAAGGAGTTAATACTACTTGAGGAGTTTAAGAACTCTCTACCCAAGCAAATTGTTGTTTAATTAAATGAACAAAAAGTTTCCTCACTCACAAGAGCTTCCATTCTGGCCGACACTACCTGAATCTCTGAAATTGATTCTGTTTTGTTCATTCCTAAAACTGCTGCGCATTATTGCATTAAAAAATGCACTGATGGGGCGCAGATGGCCTAGCGGATATGGCCGCGCACTGAGGTTCGCCCTCGAGCGGGTGGCCCGGGTTCAATTCCCACCTGTGGCCTGTTTCCCGCATGTCATTCCCCACTCTCTACCCCCGTTCATACTCTATCCACTGTCCACTATCAAATTAAAGGCAGAAAAGCCCAAAAAATATCTAAAAAAAACCCCCAAAAAACGACGCACTGATCTGTTGGTCACAGTTTAGTACCAACGAGAAAAAAAATAAACAAGGTTTTGTTTGCTTAAGCTTATGTATTCATTCAGTTAACTATTCGCACACCGTTTTAAAATAATGATTCTTACTGTTCTCCGGTCAAATATTGATATGCCATTAATCAAGATCAATTTATTACAAAGCATCTGATTAATTATTATTTTTTTAATCAAGTCCCAGCCCCAGTTAAAACGCTTCTTTGTTTCCTCCTAACAGCATAAAGATCACCACGTCCTGCTACCCTGTTCCCTCCATCTGCTGCCACGACCTGGTGTACGACTGGTTCGAGAGCCTGGCTCAGTGTCTGCACTGGAACGTAAGGAAGAGGCAGGCGCGCCTGGCCGACGTCTCCGACTCATCGGACACAGAAAACTGAAACACGAACTCTGAGGTTCTCACATCAGCCAGGTTACCCTGAAAATCATCTCACAACACGAGAAACAGGCCGAGGTTTAGAGCAGGAGGCTGCGGCGCTTTAAGAGAGCATCTCGTTACATTCCTTTAACAGATTCATGTGTCGCTTACAGGAGGAGTGCATGTGCCTCACGTAGAAATAAGAAAAGAACCGCTACGAGTTCAAATAAGTCAATTTGAAAATGATGTGAAAGTAAAACTAGTTTTTGACTCGAGCACTTTATCATCTGTGTGATGATCAGTGTGTACGCTTTAGGCTTTTCCAGCACACGCGCTTACAGTAGCTCAACTTGTACATACAGAATGCTTGATTTATGGATTTATTTAATGCCATATTTATGTGCTATTTATACTTTCTTTATGTCGGCTTTATAAAACTTTAACTATGTTTCTAAGTCAGCCAAAGACTTCGTTATGAGAGCAAACATATGGTGGCCAACTTGGGCCAAAATGCTTGAAATGACACATATTGATTAAAGTGCATCGACTGAAACACGCTGCAAAAGGCAAAACAGCCGTATTAACATCAAACATGCAGCAAGTACTGAAACAAAACTGATGTAAAAAAACACACACAACCAGAAAACAACCGTAAACACAGAAACGCTGCAAGTTCAGCCTTAAATGGAAGTGCTCCAGGCCTGTGGGGGGCGCTACAGGCAAACAGAGGTTACATGTGCAAATTTGTAGCATAGTATCATGACATTTAAATCGCTATAACCAAAGTAAAATAAAATAAAAACGTGTAAAGTGTTATCCTGCTCCCCGATCAGGTCAGACTGGACCAGATTGATTTACTGCAAGTGGGCGTCTCCATGACAACACTGCGCCGCTGACAAAATTTAGTAGTAAGTAGCAGTTTCTCTGCTGTGATTTATTTAGTAATAATAGTGGAAACAGGAGCTGGGCTGTCTGACAGAAGCATAATAGAAGAGCAGAGAAAAGGTAAACGGGAGAGTGATAGAGCAGGGACTCCAAGCTAAAGGCTAAAACATGAGAGAGAGGCTAAAACAGGGGGTAAAGTTGTTTGTGATACTCTCCACTCTCACACTCATGCAGCAGTTATTCTGCAGTGATCTGTTCAAACCTGAGAGTCTGTCAATAAAGTGAAGAGCCAGGTTACGTTTGCTCTGTTTGGTAGATGAGCACTGGCAGGACAGAACCCGGATTTGCTGATGTTTCACGCTACTGATACATCTTAGGGCACTGGTGCTAAATTTAGCCAGTTACTGCACTAGGGTACAAACTTACAAAGTTTGCTCATTGTCACTTTTCAAACAACGTAACTGCTGATAAATGCGTTAGCTTGTGGCCTTGTATCGAGTAAAAACACATCTTGAAAAGAGGAAAGTATCGTTAAAAAGAAGATCAGATCAATAGAAGCTAAGTTAAAAAAATTAAAATGAAAACTTGGCCTCTTATGTTTGTTTTGTTTTTTACCCTTATTACATCAAAATTATAAGATAATAAAGTCAAAATTTTGCAAGAAAAGATCAAATTTCTGACTTTTTCTTTCAAAAATTCAACTTAATATCGGTTAAAAAAATTCAACAAATCCAGTTTTTCAATTTTATATTTCTACCTGGTGGGTATCTTTGCTTATCTTTACCAATCTTAATTTGTCTTTTAAAAAAAAATACATCATGACATTCTGCGCAAGTCCTCCAGCCAGAGGGGGGCGCTACAGTCCACTTCTCCTCCATTACTTTTGAGGCAGAATTTCCAGTGTTTCTGTGGTTGTTTTCTGGTTTTGTGTGTTCTTAAATTAAGTTTCGTTTTGCTTCTTGCAGCCTGTTTGTTTCCTTTGCAGTGTGTTTGGCCCTCGTCGGCCACTGTACAAACCTCATGCGACTCCATACAAAAGCTGTGAAGAATTTATTTATTTCTAAAGATGTGAAACAGAAACAGAAAGTGATGGAGAAAAGTTTCATGAGATGTTTTTTTTTCATTGTTATAACTAAACTACTGAATTATCCATTTAATTTATTCCTTATTTAAAAAACAAATATCTGCTGGAGTGCTTCACCAGGCTGATCTGTTTGCATTGCTCCAAAATAAATGTAAATAAAAAACAAAAACTCAAGTGTGCTTTCTATATTTTTATTGCAATGATAAGATACAGACATCCAGTTTAATTAAATTATACTCCAATATTGCATGTGACAGTCTTCAGAATGACTTTGTTGCTCCTGATGTGGACGACTAGGCGATCAAAAGACACGCTTGTTTTACTTCTTTTTTTTTTTTCTGACCAGAGATAAAACACAGATGTTTGAACAATTTCACTTTTAGTTCCCCCAGAAATGTGCGATGAGAAGCAGCAGCAGCGTAAAGAGTAAGAAGAATAATACTACAATATACAACAGACCGATACTGTGCAACAGTCGAGAACAACTGGGAGAAGTCTTTTCTATTCTTTTCCTCTTTTTTTTTTATTTTTTAGTGAAATGCAATCGATGACAGCGACTGGCAACTCAGGACACAGAGATGCACTTTGCCCGATGAGGGGAAGAAAACGAAACGGAGACGTTAGAGAGCGAAAGAGCTACAGGAGAAAAAGAGTTTAAGGTCTGTTGTGTAGATTAAAGTCAGATTTTAAAGCGGGGGCTTTAACAGAGACGAATGTGTTTTGTGAGAATTACAGACAAACCATCTACACACACATTCAACGCTATGTCGCAAATGGAAAAAAATAAAAATAAAAGAGACAGAAAAATGCAAAGTTTTCTTCCCCGCATGTTGAGTTTAAATAGTAAGTTACGCTTTTTAATGATAGTATAAAAAATGTATTACAAACACTCAAAGTCCTCCGTATACAAAAAGAAAAAAAGAGCGGGAAGAAGCTGGAAAAAAAAGAGCTTTAATAGATTTTTAGACTAAGTATGCTATATATTTGATATATCCATAGAATTCATATATAAGTGATGCTTTTCTATTTAAATATAATCCTTGCTCTAACTAAAAAAGAATGTAAAACGCTCGTGGCTCCAGGTGGATGTGAAGGAACAGCTTGGACCGCAGACTTCCACTGGAAATGAAACTGGCCTGAGGCTGAGACTTCGAAAATATCTTTGAATTATTTGATGAAGAAAAGCAGCAAATCTGTTTTTTTTTTCTTTTTAAGATCTGAGAAATCTCTGATTATCTTCTTAGCTGGGAGGAATAAACTGATTTAGTCTGGTCAGAGGAGCTGTTTTTCCTGATAATCGTAAACAACACGGAGCAGGTTTTCATGTGAGTCGAGAGCTTTAAATGGTTTCATTGAGACCAAAAATCTTCGTTTAGCTAAAACCTAACAACCTCTAGTTTTATCGTCTTTATTTTCTCCCACAGTCATGAAAGATTGGAGGAACTATGACACCGCGGTTATAAAATCAAACAGACGTTTACTCGTACGTGTTACTCTGCACTGTTTGAAATCAGCATGCATAACATCTGGTATTGTTTGGCACTAGAGTTAACGTTATATCTCGGTTCCTGTTTTTGCAAATAGACTTTACATCTTCTAGTTTTTAGTTGTACAACAAATGCTGAAATCTTTTTTTAAAAAAGAAAATTGAAGTACGCCAGCTGTGTCCCAGTTGCTCACATTGACTCGAAACAGATGAGTCCCACATTAAACATGGAGGAGACTGTGAGAGAGGATTGCACTACGAGCATCAGTCTCAACAAACACTTGTCGTTACAGAGAAAATGGCGAGTACCTCGAAGAGCCGAACAACAATCGGGTCGATTACTTGTTTCCTTTGAGTCGTTTCAGGATTTGGTCCGTCAGTTTGCCTGCCTGAGAAAGCCGTCAGACTCAAGTTTGGACCTGAAAAACCGCGACAAAGTGGATCAAAAAGAAACTGTGCTAAAGAGTGGACCACACGACAGCTACCAGGAAGTGAAGCCAAAGGATTTAGAGCTCCCCCTGGTGGATGGCTGCAGTATAGGCCTGCTTGTAAACAAATTAACAGACAAACCAGAGTCCGACGTTTACAGTTTTACAAATGCAACTTTAAAAAGCAGCAAGAAAAATCTACGACTCAGGAAAATGTTGAGTTTTTAATTCACATATTTCTTCACTTTTGTTTCTATCAATAAAGTTCATATATTTCTTCTCATGGGCCGCTCTACCGAAGAGGAGTTTGTCCATCAAATATAATAGTGTTGTATTATCCAGAATACAGAACAAAATAAAGTTGTTAATTTACGAGAATAGAGTCACAAATTAACAAGAAAAAAAGTTACAAATTTACAGGAATGAAGTGATACACTTACAAGAATAAAGTCATAAATTATTGGCAATAAAGTAAAACATTTACAAGAATAAAGTGATAAATTTACAGGGATAAAGTTGTATATTAACAAGAGTAAAGTTAGTCGTGAATTAATGAGGATAAAGTCGTAAATTTAGAACTTTATTCTTGTTAATTTAAAACATTGCTCTTGATAATGAATGGGATCAATCTGGATTTTTTTTTTTTCGTGGCTCTTATTCTTAGTCTTACTAAAGAATATGGTTGTCCATAGAAAGAAGTTTCATGTGTTGCTGTTTTGAATTAAAAAGTATTGTATTTTAGTTTTAAATATTTCGTATAAATTTGACAGCCAGAAACAGTTTCCCTGCTTGGAGCAAGGAGGCAAAAACTTTAATGTCAGACCCTGGAAACTTTAAGATTTTAACTTTTATGTCTGTTGTTACTTCTTGTCGCTTCATGTGCTCATTTTTCTGGGTGAATTAGTTTTTTTGAAAAGGGTCCAAACCCACTACAGCGATCTTTACTGCTTGATTAATTCAGTAAATGGGGAGATTTTGGCATCACTTTAGTAAACAGGAGAACGTGTGGTCCATCTTTTTACAACAGAGGATTAAACCAGCAGCTCAAAGACGACAGAAACAACCGGAGAGAAGGGGCAAAGAGAGCAGCACCAAACCTTTTCTCCGTCGCCTGCGCCTCAGATTTGACCTCACAAACAAATGTAACCAAAGACGTGGAGGCAGAAATGACGGATTCGTTAATGCTACATGAGAAACCAGATGAAGACAAAGATGTTTGATGGTTTTTCTCCTGAACAGCTTCCTCAGGCAGGTTTCTTTCACGCTGACATAAATCAAACATGGAGGACTCCGCTCCACTGTAAGGCTTCTTTATTATACAACATGTTTTCCTCATTGTTGCTGTTTGTTTCGCTCCGGTCCTGGTCTGTGGTACTGTGTCAGTGGAAGAGATGGAGCGTCTCCTCCAGACGAGGAGGAGGAGGAGGAGGAGGAGGTGGGACAGGCGGGTCCTGGGATCACAGTAGAAGGGGAGGAGGGGCCAGAGAGAGGAAAGTAGAGAGTGAAGGGGTCGTAAGAAGTTTATGTTTGAGCAGTCTGGCCTTTAGTCTCACTCTCACCCTCTTCTTTCCTTTCTTGCGTCTCCTCTTCCTCTTCCTCCGCCTCTTCCTCTTCTTCTTCTTCTTCCGTGTGCTGCTCCAGCTCCTCCCTGGTGATCATCTCAAAGTCGTTTCCGTTGCTGTGCTGCGATCCTTCGTCCTCCCGTCGGTCGCTGTCTGTGTCCGAGTGTCGGTCCGTCCCCTCCCCCTCTGCTTCTTTACTCTCCTCCACCGCTGTCGCCTCTTTGCTCTCCTCCTCTTCCTCCTCCTCCTCGTCGTCCGCGTCCTTCTTCTCGCTGTCTGATTTCTCCTCGCTGTCGGATTTCTGAGCCTTGGTGGAGCCTCCGTTGTCCTTGTCGTCCGTCTTGTCCGAGCCCTTCTTGCTGCTGGCTCGCGGTCCTTTGTACTCGTGGGTGTAGAGCGGCCTGAACGAGTCGATGAAGCCCACGTCTGCCGTCAAGTTCGGGAGGAACCAGAAGTGATGACGTCCGCCCGTCACCACCCAGATGATGAGGAAGAGGATACACCGGGCTGTGGACAAACAAAGATTCACATCAGTTTTACTCAAGAGGAAGTTCATTAAAGAGCATTTTGCAAGTTAATTTTTTTTATCCAAATAATAAAATAATCATTGTTTTTATATGTCACGTGACAAAAAAATTTAGAGGTGGAACTGTCTGTTTTCAGGATAGCTCAACACGGTCTTTTTTTTTTTAACACCGCATCATTTGACGAAACTTTAGGGACTTGAGTTCTCTGTCTCTGCACTGATACAATGTGTATCATGTAGCTGTAAGTCAATTTATTTCAAATCTGCACGATATATCTCACGTAACAAATTGAGGACAATGTTTACAAATGCATGGTTTGAAAAGGGGATGAAGCGAACACATCCAATCTTCCCCACTCACCATCCCAAAACACAAAATACGATAAACAAAACAACCTCACACTCAGCTCATCAGGCCCTCTTCTCCAAATATTTTCTCTGATTTTTTTCATATATATTTTTAAATTGGATGATAGAATAGCAAAGTTTTAGTTCCTCAGCCTGATCGTTCCACACGGGAACTGCCCACACTGAGATGCACAGATTTCAGAGTGGTTTCAACTTTTCGTTAATATAATTTGTTACTCCCTTTGTTGTCATGTGTATGATGCCCGTCTCTGTCATGAAATAAGTGCTGCATATTTGGGGGTGGAGATTTCTTTGATGCTTTGAACATCATTTGAGTAGTTTTGTACTGTATCAAATCAATTAATTTAACAAAAAGTGGGCTGGTGTGATTAGAGGCAATCAATTGTATTATAAGAGGTGATTGCGTGAGTGAGAGCGGGTGTTTTGGGTCGTGTTTGTTGTGTTTCTGCAAGTGTGTTATTTAATTTGACAGTTCATTAAGATGGTTGTATATTCTGTTTGTGTTGGATGCAGGAATAGTACTTAAACTCAACATCAATTCTACTCTTTCCCCAATAGGCAGAAAAATGGAGTTAACTTTCATGCTCAGGTTTGTTTTGTGCGGGTGAAGACAGGACTTTATTTCTGCATCGGTCAGGTGGCAGGAAGACTTTGGCCCAATTCCAATTCCTTTCTTAACCCTCAATCTTAGTCGCCCTCAAACCAAGTGTTAAGGGCTATCTTGTGACTTAGAAATGGGACACCCCTTAAATGCAAGTGAGATTGTTGTGGACTGTCTGTCAGTTATTCCTTCGGTTAGCGTGATCAAAAAAATATCTGTATAAACAACACAACCACGGACATATTCAGCTGTCACAGCATACCATAGTTTATTGAAAGGTAAACACCAGCTATAACTATCGTTACATAACTCTGCTGCTACAGGAGATGACATTAGCCCGGTCACCTTATACCATTATGGGCACAAGCATGTTATATAGGCTGTTATCTTGATAAACAATTACATTACCACGGAGAAAAATGACCATTTTGTAACGTTTACTAACTTAAACGATAGCAACATGGTTTGTCCGCACCGGACGCTATTGACAAAAGATCGTAAAATAAAAATAAATGTTCTGCAACAACGAGGTAAATAATCCATAAAATGGGTCTAAACTAAGATAATACAATGGTTTTCCTAATATTTATATCTCCATTAACAAAGAAAATACTATATTTGTAGCTCGCCTTCTCTGCCGCTTTGGACGCCATGTTTATTTACCGACAATACGCAATGCATTCTGGATGTCCCTTAGTCCCAAGGGTGGTGTCGGAAAATCTCAATATTGAGGGAGATACAGCCTCAGTCTTGCCCCTCAACCTCAACTTTCTGAGAATCGGGACAGCACTTACACTTCGCGGGGGCGCGCATTTTGAGATTGAGGGTTAAGATTGAGGGTTAAGACAGGAATTGGAATTCACCCTTTGTCCTGATGATTAGGGGCTGCTCAATTTATCGACAATTTGCCATCAGAGCGATATGGACGTGCTATAAATATCCCAATCAGGTGGAGCTTTTCCCTTCTTCCTGTACACTAACAGCTGAGATGGTAAAGCACATGGAGACGGGGCTAGTTGTCATCAAAATGGCAAAGTGGAGACAGACAAGAACAGGAAATGCGGGAGATGAAGAAGAGCTTGTGCCCTGTCAGTTCCCTCAAGTCTGGCGCTGATGGAGTGGGATCTACAACAGCTCTGTATAACTCACAGTGAGTTTTTACAAGGTTATGTGCAGCAAGATCACTCTTTCCTCACACTCTTTCCCCTTCTGTGTGTGATCTGTTAGGGGACCATGGTTCATAAGTGTGTCTGACATATATCTGAATGTTACAGTTGATCAAAACTACAGTGAATAAGTGAGTAAGCACCTGTTTCAGTGTGTTCACCCATGTTTTTTCACCTGCTTCAACCTGTATCATTGTATCAGAGTCTGAAAAAACACTGACTGTTAAATCTAAATGTTTCTGTGATGAACTCACCAACAGCCAGCAGCAGTATACTGGCCACGAAGCAGCCCGCTGCTACACTCAGGTAGTAAACTCCTACTCGCATCTCTGCCGGCCACAGAGGGAAGAGCGTGGCTGCGATCACTGCGATAACTGAAGGAGGGAAAACAGAACAGACACTTTGAGTTCAGATAATCCTTCACTCACTTTTTCTCCATAAAATCCTCCGGTTAAAATGTTTACTCACCGAGGATTAGCCCCATGGCAAAGGTCTTGAAATGAACTGGATCGTAAATCCACACGTACACCTGAAGAGCAGACACAGGCTGAGTTTGATGTTTTTTTTCTGATGGGAGACACTTTTTAATGACACTTCCTTCCTCCACACACTCACCTCGTTTCCATCCAGGAACAGCTGATCCTCGTGAGGCTCCAGTTTGAACTTCTTCTTCACCTCTTTCTTCTTTTTAGGAGTTCCTGGGCTGTCATCCTAAAAAGAATTTAAAAAGCAAACCTGATTTATATTGAACACGTGAATCTCTTTGATGGTAAACTGAGGCTAACAGCGACAGGGGACCTACGCTTTTCTCTTTCTTGGTTTCAGCGACCTCGGCCTCTTTCTTCTTCTCTTTCTCCTTCTTCCCTTTTTTCTCCTCCTCCTTGCTGCTGTCACCCTTGGCCTTCTCTTTCTCCTTCTCTTTCTCCTTCTCTTTTTCCTTCTCCTTCTTGGTTTCCTTCTCAGGTTTCTTCTTCATCACTTTGAGAGCCCGGTGGAAGAACTGCTTCTTCAGGAGTCTGCAGAGAGAGGAAGAGAAACATGAAGACTGAAGATCTTCTGGTTTAAGTATCACATTTCTTCACTGGACTGTATGAAGCATTTAAACACCAGATCTAATGGGCACAACTGAAATCTTTTCCATTTAAACTTCAGATTTAGGCCTGTATGAACTGGTCGTCTCTGAAGTCTTAGTTTTGTCTCTCGGAAATGTTAATTGTTGTTTCCTTTGTTGGTTCTTTTCATCTTGCCCTTCACTTACATCCATGCAAACGTTAACCTATCGCTACAGGATGCTGTGTGAACTGGTAATAACAGAATCTGATCATTTGCAATATTTTTAACCCTCAACAACAGTGAAAAGGCGTCAAATGATGAAACTGAAGAGTTTTTGAAGTTTCCAAACAGTTGGGTCATCGATGTGTTAAGCATTGTCTTGCATCACCTCTTCTTTGAACATCACAGTTGCTAAACACCTGCTCATCCACTGATGCTGGTTCTTCTTTCATCATGTGACACATGTTTTCAGTGGGTGACAAGTCTGAACAACAGGTGGACCCACTTCAGCACCTGGACCCTTCTACTACAGAGCCATGCTGTTGTAATACGAGCAGAATGTGGTTTATTATTGTCTCTCTGATATTTGTAAGATCTTCACTGAAAGAGTCAGTTTCTGGATGCAGCATATGTTGCTGTGGATGTTGTTCAGAAATAGTGAAACCTTCACAGATAAGGAAGTTGCCCATGTTATTGTCTCTTGAGCTCCTCTACCCCATCAGGAATACTGACTTAGAGCTGTGAGCTGAACAAAAATAAGGCACCTCACTTCTCTAGAGCTAAGGAAACTGCCTCATTGAAAGTGGAAAAATGTGTGTAAACAAGTGTGTACGTAAAATCACTGTTGGATTTTTGACCATTTTAAGAGTCTCTGAAGATGTGATCTCCTATTCAAGCAAGGTTAGAAATGCCATCGTTTACTTTCTTGGACACAAACTGTCATCAATTTTTTAACTGCATGCCCACAAAAAGGCTCCAACTAATCAACTGGTTTTGGCAAAAGATGTGCTAATCTATGGTGCTGTTGGTAGCTATATTGTTATATCCTCAATTTTTAACTCAGTATTTCATTTGGACTCAATATTTTAAGTATGATTAGGATGAAAATGCATAAATATCATGCTTATTCAATTTACAGATTTTATTATTGACTTCTATTTAAAGCTTTTTTCTTCTACTCAAGGTAATTTTAATGACATGCATTCAGTTAGGAGAGTATGTTCACATTTTTTTAGAAAGTTGGTCGTCATCATTTGTGCACACCCATGGTTTGAGGAAGTTGTATTTTTGTTTGCAGCCTAATCATGACTTCAAGTAAAAATATATTGTTGAATCATGAATTTGTGCTCCAAGTGCTCACATTACTAACATAATTATGTGTATGCACTGATCGTAAATGAGGCCCACTGTGCCTTTAGTTTATTAAGATAATGCCAGATTTTGGTTCCCAGACCACAGGACAGTTTTCCACTTGGCCTCCTTCAATGATCTCAGGCTCAGAGGAGTCGAAGGCGTTTCTGAGTCATGTTTATATTTAGTTTCCTCTCTGGTGCAGTTTGAACCTGCAGCGATGAATTGTGCTGACAAACTTTGCTTTTGGGGAATTATTTTCCAGCTAATGCAGTGACTTCCACTACAGAGCTCTGTCATTTTTAACACGGTGCTGTTACTCAATATTTATTTTCAGCTTTGTCCTTTATGAGGGGATATATCTCTAGACTGAGACTATTAATGATATTTGACTATAGATGCAGTCTAGTTCTGATGAACATCATCCAAACATTCTTGGATTATTTCCTCAGTCTTCTGCAGTGATGAACCTTTTTCTGTCTTTTGATTCACTCAGCTTCTCTGGACCCTTTTACAAGGTTTCTGCAGGTTTGACAAGTCAAATTTAAGACTTTTTAAGACCTTTTTAATGCCACTTTGAATGAAATTTAAGACCAAAAACATATAAATATGGTTGATGGTTTTTAGGGATCCTGCTGCATTACAACCAAATCATGATGTGTGTCACTTAATGGGATTCATCTGAGTTTACTTTTTGACTGTTTATTGAACATAAAGTTGCAAACACTGACCCATAGTCATAGACTGATTAGCTAGGATGCAGATAAATTATATCAGTAGCTTGTAAGACAGTTTTCGCTCTAAATCTCCTTCTCGAAAAGTCCCGCAAAAAAAGATTAAATCAATAAAACATTAACAAACCCTGCCCTGACAAATTTAAGACCTTTGAGTGATTTATTTAAGACAAGAATATAACATTTTAATGGATTTAAGACTTTTTAAGGATGTGTTGGAACCCTGTTTTAATATCCGTTTATGTTCCTAATGTGCTGCAAATTCATCTCACTGTTTAGATATGTTCCTCTTTGTTTGTAAGAATTCACGTTTCTTCGATGTTTTGTCCTTGTCTCAACTTTTTAAAATCATATTGCTGGAAATTGAGCACCCACTTTCCTCAAAGCTGTTGTTTCTGCTGCATTTTTAATTTGATTCGAGATCCGAATGATTTGAAAACCATCTGTTTTTCTCAATATTTACACATCATGCCATCTTTAAGGAAACAAAAGTAAAGTGCATTAAATGTCTCACCTGGTGCAGTAATCCACCACAGACTCCCGGGTGGTAAACACGGCCTCCTCTCCCTTCTTGGCCTTGGCCCACTTTGAGTCCAGCAGACAGTCGACGGCCTTGGAGGCTAAATATAGAGACACAAAGGTGGACGTTAAAGAACACTGGCTCTGAAAATGTCCTGCTGTGATTATACTCACAGTTATTACAGCTCTAATGTCAGGTTAAGAGCAGAACTGATCTCCTCGTTTTCACTCGAACCTCTAACATAAAACATGAAACCATTAACTGTCATGTTGGAGCTTTCAGGAAACATTTGCCCATTTAAGAGATTTAAAGATCACACATTTGTGCTTGGTTTTTTTCCTGAACGACTGATGGAAATGTCGTTAATCCAAGAGTTCATTCCCACCTGGTGGTTTATTAACCCTCTGATGCCTGAATTATGAAAGTCAGCGTCAGGATTTTTCCCTTGAGTGTTTTTGTTTGTCTTAAGGCATGAAAAAAATGTTTTCCAATTTTTTTTTCAAATGTTTGTAACTGAGCATTCAACATAAAACAGTGTGAACTTAATGTAAATATGACATTTTTTTCTTTGACTTCTTTTTTTTCCTTTGGTAATTTTATGAATAATCTTTTTTTTATGTTTTGAAAAACTTTTTAACTCTCTTTCATCCATTTTAACACTGATTAATTTATAGTTTATAAGCTTTTTCCCCCTCAAATATATATGTTTGGAAAAAGAATTGAAAACATTTTTTCAGGCCCTAAGAAGAATGAAAGTATCCTGACACAGGCTAATATAAACTTCCACCACATGAGCCATTGAATTAGGAGTAAATCACTTTTATATAGGTGTACACTGTAGTGACCACTAGGCACCACAGGGTTAAGCCTTTTTGGGTTTTTAAGCAAAACTTTAAGTGTAGGAGAAGAGAGAAAATTCACTGTTATTGACGGCAAAATGAACAAAGCTGTGAGAATGGAAATACAAGCGACTACAAGGTCACAAAATTGTGTCCACGACTCCTGAGTAAACGCGGAGTGGACCCACACAGGACACGACAGCACCAATATAAACACTAAGTGGGAGGATTGGGTTTGTGTGTGGGCGTGAAAACATTAAAGAATCAGACTCTTCTTTAGCGCCACAGCACAGACTTTCTCAGTTTACAGAGTGTGAAAACATCAAATGTAAATGTACAGCTGAAGCGACTGTTTGTGTCTGTGTGTGTGACAGAGAGGAGCTGATGGTGGAGCTACAAAGCGTCTCCTGGTCCGCAGTACGCCCACTGTCCACGTGTTCTTTCATCAGGCCGAGCGCTCACCGATGAAGTAGTCCACTCGGTGGCCCATCATGTTGGTGGACTTGGTCGGGCAGTTGAATCTGAGATATTTGGCCACCGCCTTCTCCTCCTTGGTGGGCTCACTCACCTCCTGCAGGGACAGAAACACACAGACAAACAACTTTAAATCAAGTTTTCAGAGCTTCAAAAATGATGCTTTAGGAGATTTAACAACCAACACAGACAAAATGAAAGACTAACACAAAGTTTGATTACTTTTAGGGTAATTTAATGATCAAAGTCACGCAAATTTTACCTTTTAAGAAGACGAGAAAAAAATGATATTGTGAATTTTTTTTAAGGCTTCCTGCTTTACTTCGTTCAGCTGAATGTTCCCTGACTCTCACATCTATCACTGTGAAAACTATTTGTGTTTGCAAACAGTCTTAACCATCCTCATATCTGAATTCTTGATATAGATCTATAATATTTCCTGCAAGTGATTCTTCTCACATCAGATGAAACTTTTAATAACACGCAGACACAGAGATTCCATCATTTAAGTTTCCCTCCAAAACTTCCACGAAATAATATTACAGAAATATTTATTAAATCTGTGAACATGCCGGGTTTGTCCTCCTCCAGCATTTTGCCTTTTTTGTCGGCTTAAAAAATCATTTTCCAAAACTATGAATCAACTAAAAGTTAGGTTAAGAGACATTTCTAGAATAAGCACAATGCATTTCGAGAAGATGGTCTACCTTGGAAAAGAAAAAAGGGCGATTTCTGCAGGAAGCAAAGCAACTTTGACATTAAACTACGACCGTTTCATGTTTTATTGCAGCTTGTGAAATCATATGGTGTTCCACTGATTGAATTTTGCTTATCTGGAGGGTAAGCTGTGGAGAAAAAACTTGACGTGCTTAAAAAAAACTAACTGCAGTTTTGGAATCAGCATGCTAAATTTAGTTTTCATCAGCATAAAAACCAAACTCAACGGAATTTTTTTCAAAATTTCTCCCCATTGTAATCTAAATTTTGCCTTTTTTTCTCTTGACCCTTGTGTTGAGTTTTATAAAACACTTATTTTGTAATAAGTTTTTCAGCCATATCCGATGCAAAATTGAATAAAACAATCTAAGAATGAATCAAGTTTGTTAAACGTTAACTGCAAGTTGCACGCAGCTTGTTTGTTGTGCATTTTTACATTTATGCTGGCTCATCTTTTTAGGGAAACATGAGGTAGAAAAAGATTGAATTCATGCAAATTAAAGCCTAACTGTCTGCTGTGTGTGACGGATTACTGTCTGGCCTCCTATAAGGTTTTTTTATTCGACAAACTGAATTTGCCTGATGTATCCAACTCTGTAGCAAAAATAAAAAGAACTGAAATTATGACGACTTAAACTCAGAGCTTGAAATCACGAGTCTCCTTCTATAGGGCTGAACGATTTATCATTTACTTATCGCAGTTTCAAACATGGTGATCATGTGATCGCTAAAGCTGCGATTTTTTTGCTCCTGACTGATCCAGGATCCGTTATTTCAGCTGCTTCACACACATGTGTCTATGAGTGTGAGACCGTTGGGAAAAATCTTTTTTTCCTTGAGATTGTTGAATTTTGTTTTGTATTTATTGCATTCAATTTGACACAATTAAGAATATTTTGCACTACATCATTTTTAAAAGTCAAGAGTCAAAGACAGTTGTTTCTGTTCTTCAGTTTTTATAACTAAAAATACAATTTAGAAAGTCCGGTTTAGAAATAACAGGAATAAGTTTTAGGGATTTGAGAAAAGTCTAAATTTGACTGTTAATCTAAAAATCTCCTTAATTTTTTTTTTTTGTCTTTTATCCTTTATTTTGTAATTATTTCGTATAATTTTGACTTAAATCTTCGAGTTTTGACTTCTTTTTTGCAAAACTTCAACTTTTTATCTCAAACATTGCCTTTATTTCAAAACTTAGACTTTAGTCATCTTAAAATTTTGACCTTAAATGAGAAAGTTTTGACTTTTTTCACAAAATATTAAATTGATTTCTTAAACTCTGGAAGTTTATTGAGTTTTTGTCTTAGAATTTTCTCTTTATTTCTCTAAATTTCCACTTTTCATATTAAAATACTGACCTTTTATCTCAAAATCAGAAACAATTCTTACCTCCAGTTTTATTTTTATCTTTGCATTGGAGTAAAAGCTTTTGATGTTTCAATGGTTTGATGTAATTTTCTGTCAAGTTTGTAAATTGACTTTAAATTGTGAAAATTTCACTAAAGTTTGATTTAAAGAAAATCGTGAATCGAATTGAAATCGCTGTATCTGCCAGAAAAATCGCACTTAGATCTTTTTCTGAAACTGTTTCCTTCTACCTCTTCTGTCCTTACGGGTGCAGTGAGTGTGAGAAACAGCTGCACTCTATTTACCTTCAGTTTCATTGATTTCATTTCACTGTAGACGCTCTCCTGGAACAATAACACACAGAGACTCTATCTCCCTCTAACACTTCCTCTTTTCTCACCACATCTGCACCGTTTGCCATCCTGCCAGCAGCGCTGAACCGCACGCCAACACGCAGGGAATGAAAGCATCAGCACAATGAGATTCAGTGCTGCTTAAACCAGTCCAGCTGGCTCCGGCTGGCAACGTGAGGAAGAAGAGAGCATCAAACAGGCCTTTGTTTAAAGGAGCAGGTATCAGGAGCAGGAACGCAGCTCAGTTTCATGAGACCCCTCAGCCAAACAAGCCCCTTGTTACGGTCTATACGATCTACCTGGCTGCACCGCGGGAGGATTAGCTGCTCGCTGACACACGCCAGCATCCCTCAAGTCCTGGACAAACAGAGCACAGTTCTTAAAACTCATCAAGAGGAAACAAGTTTGCTCCTAAAAGTTTGAGACTCAGGCTCATCAGGGGAAAGAGACAAGAACAATGAGCAAAAACTCAAGTCGACAAAGTGATACATGTTGTGAAACGCAAAGAGTTGATCTTGGGAGGGTTGTTTTGTTGAGGTTCACTCATAAAAGAGATAACAGTTTCTGATGTTTTGCAACTGAACTGGAACATTCAGACAGGAAAACATTACGTGAGGTCGTTTACAGCCTGGATGCAAGAAAGGAATATAGAATAAAACTGTTTCAGAGAGCTGTTTGTGGAGTTTTCAATTTGTAATAAATGCACCGTGAGGCGTTAGAAGTAAAAAGTGTCATCTATTAGTCCTGTGTACGGCTGGGCAATTCATTAAAAATAAGTTTAAATTGCAATAAAGCCTGCAGCAACATGTTCCTTTAACCTCAAATGTGTCAGAAAACCAGGTACACTTTTTTTTGCCACAGATATTTTATTCTCTACACCAGTAAAACTCAACCCTGCTCAACCAAAGAGACAAATTGTTGAAAACTACTTTTGCAAGATAAACAATTTAAGTGGCAAAACAGCAAGAAGTAGCAATAAAAGTGAGCTTGAGGTGGCAAAAACCTGACATTTCTGTTTAAAATATCCTTTTTTAAATTAATCTTATGTCATATTATAATTTTCTGTGACAATGAATTTGGGGTTTTTCATTATCTGTAAGCCATAATCATCAACATTCCTAGAAATAAAAGCTTGAAATAATTCACTCTGTGTGTAATGAGTCTGTATAATATCTGAGTTTAATTTTCTGAAATGAGTGACCAAAGATATTTCACTTCTTCGTGATATTCTAAAAAGTTGTGGGTACTGAATTCTGTACTTTTACAGGTACCGACCAAATTCCGCAAGATTCCCGGAAACATAACCGGTTTCATATTTCGATACCTATACTATAGTTGTTGTTAATTCATTAGGTTGCTACTTTTCTCTCTCATGTATTTATCTTTCTTTTTCAAAACAAGAGTTATAATAAGAAAAATAATCCCCTTCAAAATAACAATATATCAAAAACACATAAGATGGGAAACTAAAAATAATCCCAAATCGATCATTTCTGTAAATCTTTCAGCCCTGTGATTAAAAACAGTGTTAAAGGGTTTAAAAAGTAAAAAGGAACCATGTGTGAAGCAGACATGACTCTCTTGGTTGTGGTCCACTGATAACACCATGTGCCATTATGCAACTGAACGCAAACAAGCGAGAGAACTGACCACGGTTTGACAGCTTAGACTCACACAGTGTCTAACAAAATACATTATAAATCATCACTTATGTTGATTTAGAATATTAATTTAATGAAGTACATATATTTGACCTTTAGAAATACAGGGATTTCATCAACAAAATTGCATTCCAGTGGCAAAAATAGACACGTCAGTAGTCTCATGCAGACTGATGACATGATAGGACTTTGTGTTATGCAGCCAAACAGATGATTATGTCAGCCTAAGGCCCTGCAACAGGCGAATTCAAGACACTCAGAGATCCACAACAACAAGAGCAACAACAACAGATGGAGTGAGAAAAGTTAGCTCAGCTTTGCTTATTTCACTGCATCAAGAATCTGATTTAATGGACTTTCAAAGCAACAGTTAGAAATTCTGACTTTAAGCATAATACTCTTACTATTGGGACTCTTTGAAAGAAGTGGATAACCAATATTCAGGGAGCGTCAACAAAGATAGCAATCAAGTATCAAAAAGATCCCTGAAAATAGTGTTTTTCTCATTGTCACATTTTTATATACTTACTGCACTTAAGAACAATTTTCACATAACTGTACTTTACTTAATTATTTATATTTCTGACAACTTTTACTTTTACTCCACTACATTTCCCTAAGCCATTCTTGTTTCTTCAAAATCAAATCAGAAGAAATTTAAGTTGGTGACATTTCGCCTGTTTGTCATGTGAACCGCTCAGCACATCATGCTGCAGGCTCTGCTGAAAACCAGTTTTGTATAAAGCACTCAAAAGTAATACGCGTCTAAGCAGAAATAGCTGTGGCAAAGATAAAGTCACTTTTTAGAGTATTACTGAATTCTCACAACTTTTAAAACCATCTTCTTCTGAAGATGACCATGTTTTCCATGTTGAAAAAGTTTAAATTTCTTTCCTCTGTACCAGGATATTGTGATTTTACTGCAAAAAAAGCCAAAATAAATTCCATTATCAAAAAATCTAGGAGCTTAATCAAAAAAGAATACTTTTACTTCTAATATTCAAGTAGATTTCATATCAGGAAATTACTTTTGATACTTCATTACACTAATTACCAGGTACTATAAGTCTTTTACTCAACTAAAATTTTGATTTTAACTTCTACAAAGGCTGAACAATATGGACAAAATTTCATATCTTGATATTAATGCCACATATCTAGATATTGATATGATACAATGTGACTCTGGGATTAGTGGAAACTGAGCATTCTTCAGAAAACTAAAAGCATCATAATACAACAGGATGTGGAAAGTGGGGTTAGTTGATTAGAGCTCAACATTAACAGAGAGTCACCAATAATCATGTGACTTTCTGAGCTTTACATGCAGGGTGAGCTGGGAAAATCTACATTGAAATCTTTGATATTGGGTTATTAATATCTTGAATTTTCATATCTCGATACGACAACGATATATCTTTCAGCCCTAACTTCTTCCAAGGTAATTTTCTGGTAAGATACTTGTACTTTTACTCAATTATTGCTTTGGAGCACTTTCTACAAGGTTGACTAATTAATGGAGAGTTTAATGCCTTTGCACCCAGGTAAATAAGAGCAATGTGTTCAGTGTCTAAATATGAAGCTGCTCACAGGCTGAAGAAGTGCACAGACATGATGATGTTAAGCTTTGTTACTTATATGTATGTCTGCTTTATTACATTTTAAACACTTTGAACACATTTAACTTTAGTGTGTCAGTAACAGCTGTGCAGACTTAGGTTTGGTGCTTCTCACTGAGCCACATAACCTACCTGTGACCTGCTCTGTTGGGTTTTAGAGTCATTATGATGCGCTGAGTTGACTCATTCATTTAAATTCGCTCTGATTGCTCCACGTTATGTAAACACGTCTGATTTGGGCTGACGCAGCTTCGCCACACAGACGTTTACAGACAGTTAAAAAAAATACAGATGCTTTAGTGTGGAGACAGCTGAGTTTCTGAGAAGTTAAAGATTGTTTATACATGTAGTTGAGGGTGTGAGTGTTTCTTCATGAGGTGATAAGCAGCTCCAGAGATGTCGCCTCATTAAATAATTACTTATATTTGTTTTCGCTAGCGAAGCCACATCGAGCTAACCGTTAGCCTACAGTTGGTCTCGTTAACCGCCTTTTAACGGCTCCTCACGAGGATGCTGCCGTTAACACACAACGCACAGCTCGTCGTTAAACAGCGGCTCGTTTCTCAGTTTTGTTCTTCGACGTGTTCGTGAAGTATTTTGACATGAATCAGAGGATGTTACCTGGATCCGTTTCTTGTGCCTCCTGCGCTCCGCCATGATCCTCCAACTCAGCTCCGCCAACGTGCGCGAGGCCGAGCACGCGCGTTGGGCATGAAATATCGCGAGAAAAAAATGAGTAACGGATGATAGGATGTGGTTTCTCATCTTCATTCACAAGTTTGAGTCTTCGCCTCGAGGCTTATGGGTTTACAACCAAATTACCAACAGAAACGACTGGGTTAACAAAAAAAAAAATAAAAAAGTTTCATAATCTGATATATATTTAAAACTAAAGTGGTCCCTTTAGAAAAAACCAAAACAGAAGGTTTTGCTTTTTTTTTTTTTCCATCTTTTTTTGTTCTTTCCTACATCTATTGAATATTTTATCACATTTCATATCCATATTTATTCATATCATCATTATTATTATCATTTATACTTTATTTCATAGCACCACAGCAAATGTATACAAAATATAAAATGTTATTTCAATCATTATTTGTAAATTCAAAGAAGACATGAGCAGTTTGGAAATGGTAACCAATAAACATACTCTTTGTTTGGGGAAAATTTACCTTGACTTTTTTTTCAGCTTTCATATACTTCCAGGGAGCCAGCTCTACTCTCCTGCCATGTGCTCCTGTGACTGACTGTCACCATGGTTACAAGTGTACATACCATAAAAAAACCTCCCTAAAGTTACATTTTGTGGTGTGTGTGATGGGAATGATAGTGACCCCAAGGGACAGGTGTTCTTTTTTTATGTATATATATAAAAAGACATTTCATATTACTATATCATACAACACATGGTATGTATGTAATTCAATAGTAAGAGGGATTGAATGTCAAAAATCTGACTCAGGGACAAAGGAAGTATCACCCAATCCATAAATATAAAACCATGGTTTATGTAATAAAAAAAATCACTTCACCTCTTATTGTCAAGTAACTGTACCAAAAGTCAGCCCCAAAGCAAAAATCCTTCTTCAAAAATCATCCAGTAGATTTGATTATTTATGAAATGGAAGTTGGATAGAAAGATTTTTTTTTTTTTAGAAAACAAAGAATTTGCAAGTGATCCCTAACATTTGAGTGGTGGTGTACATTCATAATGAGCATTAACTCTAAGACGATTGAATGCTCATACTTTTTTATTTACTGTTCTTTTTGTTCCAAGATCTTTATTTGTGTTAGTTTTAGGGTCATAAATGTGGGTTTCTTCAAATATGTGATTAGTGATTGTCGAGCATTTGTCCAGGCTGGACTGCAAAGTAATACTGAGAGTCTATAAGTAGAAAAACACTTTATTTACATATCACAACCAAATAAAAAATTACTCATTTCTCAGTTACAAAACCATGACCATGTTATTTATATGGTCCCTGTGCAGGCCTACAGTAGAGATACACTCAGCAGCATGTACAGTTTTATTTTAAAGCTATAAAAGAACAGACAGATGCCTGTGCTGACGAAGAAAAACTATGTCGACCTTGGAGTTATGAAATCACATCATCATCATGTAAACAAATCCACCACTGCTGTAGTAGGACAAACTGTGCTGAGCTGTTCTCGCAGACTAGAAAGGACATGGTCTGCTGCATGTGTCCGCGTTATCAGAGCTGATTATGCCGTCTCGCTGCTGGCAGAAGGAGGCGAGTTATTGTTCTCTGTCTCTTGAAGATGCTCTGAGGACTTGAGGATATCAGGGTCCCCGGGACTCGCCAGCATTTCCTCGCTGTTACAGTTGACAGGTGAGCCGATTTCTGATGAGCGGTCTCCAGGTTTCTCTGGCGTGGCCTGCAGGGCGGCGGTGGAGAGCGGGAGGTTCATCATGTACAGCATGTTTCCCAGACGCCTGGACACCTGTGGGGCAAATGGAGACATTAGAAGCTTAAAAAGAAATACTTAGTGAGTCAATTTGTTGATCATAAAAGAGACCCTTCATAAAGAAACCAGTGAGCTAAAAAGACAACAAATCTCTTTGTCATGTCATATATTTGTACCTCTATTTCCAAATATTGTCAATGTCATTTTTCAGACTATTGTAAATTTACTCTGAGCTCTGTTTTTCTCTTCATGAACATGCTCTTTTGCTTAGTGATACAGATTTAAGGCCCTTATATCAGTGTTTTTCAACCTTAAGGTCACCTGAAATGTAAAATGAAAACACCACACACAATCTTAAAGTACTGTACTCTATACTTTCACTTTCTCAAATATAAATCTAAGTCAAATAAAATGCAGCGCGTAAAACTGTCTGAGCAGGTGCATCTTGGTTGATTGTATGATCATTTGACTGCACAGTTACAATACTTGAGTTCCCTAACTTCAACCTGTAACCAAACACTATGACCACCTCTTAGGGCCACATTAAGAAATTAAAAAAAAACAAATTTTTAAGAAAGAAAATTCAAAATTTTCAACCTCAAACAAAAAAAGATCTGTCCTTTTTCCCACTTATAAGATAAAAATAACCTTTGGAGACAAGGTGCATGCCAAACTGTCTTCTTGGGAGCCAAAACCAGTGCTGAAGTGCTTCCTGTTCGCAAACCAGTGTATGGCTGGTTAATGCATGGTAAACTGACCACCTGGGAGCCAAAACAAACACTAAAGCGCCCTCTTGGGAGCAAAAACAAGCACTGCACTTGCCTTTTTTTTCTTTCGCCCCCACCCTTCAAAATACTTGTGTACGCCACTGGTCATGACAGTAAGTGAGCAGACACTGAAAGTGTCAATAAAGCTGTATACCATTACTGAGACATTAATGCTTGGAAGAAAATGTCTTTAGGGTTGCCTGAAAATTGTGATGTAAAAATGGGATCATAGCCCAAATAAGGTTGAAAAACACTTTTGTTTCATCTGCAGGGTTTAAGGTCAAGACTTCTTTTAAAGCAGGAAACGTGCCTTCTTTTTCATAGTAATCAAATCTAGTATTTTCTGTTTTTATTTGAGAGCTTCACTGTTATTCCCTTTCAAATCTGTTCCCCACCTGCGAGCGGATCTTAAGTGCCGGTCCCAGTTTGAGCCCCAGTGTATCCAGCAGATGCTCCTCTGACAGGAGGGGCAGCGTCTCACCGTCAATCATGTGATCCTTGAACGTCTGAGGAGAGAAATTATCTGTCGTTATACACAACAAAGACTCAACAGAAAGAAAACAGGAAGAGAAACTCATGAAGCAACCGACCTGAGCGTACTCTGAACAGGTGGGTATACTGTTGATGAAGTTGTAGACATCATTCACGCTCCACTTCCTTATGTCTTCAGGCACCTCATCACCGTTTAGAAAGAGATTGGCTGGACCTGGAGGAAAAAATGACACAATGTTTGTTAGATCTTTATCATACAGGTGAAATATTCATGATCTCCGTTGAGGACAAACCTGGTGGAAGGAAACCATTCCCTGGGACTGGGAACATGTAAGGCATCCCAGTGAGCGCTCCACCAGCAGACGGGTACATGAACTTCTCCTGGAAAGCTGAGCACTGGCTGGTTATGTCTTTGTCGTTGGTGCTGCTGTTGGGAACATCTGAGCAGCCATCTTGATTGTTCACACAGGATTTGCGCAGACTGGACTCCCCTTCTTTGTAGTTCTTCCTGCTTCCTGTGCTGAGCTCTGAGTCTATTTTGGCCTGATGGTGCGTCTTGCTGGTGGCACACTCCTCCCCCATGTCCCCCTTCGCCTCCACCTCTTTCTCCTCCCCTGATGTGGCCCCCGGGCTCTGCTCCACACCTTTATCTTCAGTTTGGCCCTTCAGGTTGGCGGCGTGGCTCTCTGAGGTCTTGTGGGCGGTCGGCCTTCTACCCGCCCTGCGTCCACGCTCTCTGTGCAGCGTGCTGATTGGCGGGTACGGGCTGGCTGACATGAGGAGGCTGTTGGAGTGAAGCTCATCCAGGGTGGGGCGGTGGACGAAGACATCGTGGCCGTCTGGGAGGCGCTGACGACTTCTGAACGCCATGGGGTTTGAAGGGTACGCCATGGGGTTATTGATCCCCATCAGCCCTTTCTGGTGGGCGTTCTCCAGCTCCTTCTGATGCAGTATGGCGTTCATTTCCATCCTAAACAGGAGCACGCACAAAAACCTGACATGTTATTACCTGATTTTTTTAAAGGGATAGTTCAGAATTTTTTTTTTTTTCAATGACTGTGCAGGGTATTAGACATGACTGCTGGTGGTCGGCACCAAGACGGTGTGTTTTGTTACTTAAATTTGGTGGGAAAAGATAACTTTTGGAAGATAAGGAGTTGCATTGCGTCAAAGCCATACATTATTGGAAGGAAAAAAAACTGGAAAGTTGGTGGGGACCATTGTCCTCCATGAGGAAACGTGGTTGGGAAAAATCCTGAATGACCCTAATCAGCAATCACTTTAATGTTTGAACAAATCAAAATGAAGAAAAACAACAGCAGAACTCAGAAGTATGCACAAAACGAATGGAACTTAATGGATTAGGATTGAACAGATGTATAGCTTTAAGAAAACCACAAGGCTAACTAGAAAAAAAGTTTTCAGTTTGTTAGGAAGCATATAGATTGGACTCTGGAGGAGTTGAAGAAGGTCATGTGGTCTGATTAATCCAGATTTACCTTGTTCCAGAGTGATGGGTGCATCAGGGCAAGAAGAGAGGCAGATGAAGTGATGCACCCATTATGCCTAGTGCCTACTGTACAAGCCTGTCAATGAACTGTATGATAATCAAGCATAGAAGCTATTTAGATTTGTATTTTTATTGAAATGTGGGAACAAAAAGGATGGATAATTAGAGCCACTGGCATGTGTACGAAACACTTATCAAAATATTCTAAAATATGAAAAAATTGCCTAATCAACCAAAAATGTCACGAACCCTCTGCAGTTCCTCCTTGGACCCTCTAGGGCTGCAAACCCTCTATTGAAGAACTCTGATGTAAACTAGGATTCTGATTTTCTTGTTTTGTTTTCCTTTAGTGAGATCTTGCATTAGTGTTTACCTTAACAACACGCCTATATAATGTTTACAGAAGTAGGTTCATGCATTCATGTATAAGTGAGTGTATATATAGATACTGTGCATATACATATTAATTGATTTTATACACCCACTTTCTTTTCTCTTGTGCCTTTGTTGCCTAACTTTATGTTCTTCTTGAGACAAAAATGTGTCAAGTCTGTCACCACCAAGAGTTTAATTTTTAATTATGCACTATCTGCTCATGTGTGGAGAAACATATTGAGTTTGCCATGTATCAAGCCTTTGAAAAGTTCAACAAAAACTTCAATACCAAGTAGAATAAACAGAAAAATAAATGCTTTGTTTGGCTCTACTGATCTATGATGGTACGTTGGCCAACTTCTCCAAACAATTTAGCTTCACGATGTTGTCTTTGTGAAACCTCTGCACCAACCTGGCTATGTTCTGCTTGTGAATGAGCTCCTGTCTGCGAGCCACCGTCTCCATGGGCTCAGAGGGCAAGAAGCCATAACCGGCTGAAGGAAAAGAAGGAAAGACAGAGAGAAAAAGAGAGGCAGGCAGGTTATTAGAGCTCGCTCACATTCCTGAACACAGGCTGGTA
>RPOG01005453.1:0-30416 GCA_008086565.1 Thalassoma bifasciatum | reverse complement strand
GGAGCTGGAGGCCGTCAACGTCTCTGCTGATAAAGCTGTGGAGCACAGCCAGAAGATCTTCAGCCAGCTGATCCGTCTCCTGCAGGAACGAGGCTCTGAGGTGGAGCAGAAGGTCAGATCCCAGCAGCAAACTGAAGTGAGGCGAGTCAAAGAGCTGGAGGAGAAGCTGCAGCAGGAGATCACTGAGCTGAAGAGGAAAGACGCTGAGCTGGAGAAGCTGTCCCACTCAGAAGATCACCTCCAGTTTCTCCACAGCTTCCCCTCACTGTCAGCACTCAGTGGATCTGCACACTCATCCAGCATCCACATCCGTCCTCTCACACACTTTGAGGAGGTGACAGCAGCTGTGTCAGCAGTCAGAGATCAACTACAGGAGGCTCTGACACAAACATGGACAAACTTCTCACAGGCTCAAGTGGATGTTTCACTGTCAGAACCAGCAGAGCCCAAGACCAGAGCTGATTTCTTAAAGTATTCATGTGGACTCACTCTGGATCCCAACACAGCAGAAACACACCTGTTTTTATCAGATGGAGACAGAAAAGCAACATTAACACAACAAACTCAGTCTTATCCTCCTCATCCAGACAGATTCACTTTATATCCTCAGGTCCTGAGTAGAGAGAGTCTGAGTGGACGTTGTTACTGGGAGGTGGAGATGAGAGGGACAAGAGTTTATGTAGCAGTTTCATACAAGAACATCAGCAGATCAGGAGATGATTCTTTATTTGGATATAATGACAAATCTTGGGCGATGCTTTGTTACAATAACAGTTTTACATTTTTCCACAACAAAGTCCAGACTCCTGTCTCAGCTCCTTTTTCCCCCAGAGTAGGAGTTTACCTGGATCACAGAGCAGGTATTCTGTCCTTCTACAGCGTCTCTGAAACCATGACTCTAATCCACAGAGTCCAGACCACATTCACTCAGCCGCTCCACGCTGGAATAACGATTTGTTGGAATTTTGGAGACAGTGCTAAGTTTATTAAACCAAAATAAAAACTCTGATCCATTCAGACTAAAGATGCTCAATAAGAGGATTTCAAAGTTGTTGTTGTTGTTGTTGTTGTTGTTGTTGTTGTTGTTGTTGTTGTTTTCTGCAGGTTCAGGATCTGATTTTCTCTCCAATAAGTCTCAGTGCTTCAGCTTTTTGATTCTTTTTCTCTGCCAGAATTTTGGAGCAGCTTTAAGTTTGGATGAGGACGAAACTGATGATGGAGCAGCTACAAACACTGGGCTTCTCAAAGTAAAAATCATGTGATAGAAATTTAAATTACTGTGTAAAAAAATGTCAAGTTTGATGATGTGACTTAAAATTTCTCTTAAAGGCTACAAATGAGATTTAAAAGTCAAAGTAACACGAAAAGTTAAAAAAAAAAAAATGTTTGGAGTTGTTTTTCTTAAAAAATGTTTTTGTGTGGGGGAAAAAAGCCAAATTTATTGACCATTACCATTACTTACCCTGAAATTAAATGATTTATTCAGAATTTTAAAATGTTGCCAATGATTTTGTCCGGACATATTTTTGTGTTTTGTGTAAAATTGTGTCAATAGAAGCTTTTTTCTTCTGGTTATTTTTTTTCTGTTTTCCAATGCACACGAAGGAAATAAAAACATTTAATTGCAACAACTCTTTGGAAGAAATGGTGCTTTTTCTGGCTTGATTAAAACAGAAAAAAATGTAGAATATTTTTATTTTTGCAGAATTTAACCAGAGCAAACAGTTGATTTTCTGCAAATTTTAAACGAGGACATGAGAATCAAGGAGACGTTTATAAAATTCTCTCATCTTTCCCACTGTTAAAACAAGTTGTTGACGTCACTTGTGATGCATTCAGGTACTGTGGGAAACTTGAGAATCTGATGATGTTGTTATTCTTTTCAGGTTGCAGATTGGAAAAATTGTATGTAAATGCCACTCATTGAAAAGTAAGTGTAGTAAGTGAGTATCCTCACTTACTTAAGGGTTAAAAATGTCCAAATATTTACATATATAGGGGGTTGGAGGTGGGCTGTGAACATTTTTGAGACTTAAAAGTGGAGCCTGAGTGAGGAAACCACTGCTCTAAAGTTTCTAACTCCGTATTTGTTGGCAGAGGCTGCAGTCAGGTAGTTCTGCATTAAGTCCACACACCGCTCTCAGAGGAAGGTAAGGTTTGGGATGAACTTCTTTACATGCTCGGACTGACACTCTCACCTTCAAAAAGTTAAGTAAAAATTTAGGGGTCCCCTTAAAAAATGAAGGAGCATCACCTCTAAAATATACCGCGAACACGGTGTTACCTGCAGCTCGTGTCCCTCAGGCTCGGCTCGGCTCGGGGGGTCCACACACTTTCTGAAACCGGCTCCTCTTCCTCAGGAAAAGAGAGAAAATCAGTCTGAGAGTCTGGGTCCTCCAAGAAAGGTCAGGAGGTCACCAAAATAATTTAAACACCCCCTCTGAGGACCATGAATATTCACACAAAGTTTCATGGTCGACAGCTTCAGAATATTCAGCCGGACCTCAGCGTGGAGCGACTTAACCCTTTACATCCCAACCAACTCTGACCTATTCACCATTCTTAGTTTTTAAAGCTTATAACTAAAGAACTATAAGATCAAAATTCATCAGTTTCTCCTCATTTAAAAGATTTAAGTCTCTAGTTTTAGAAAAAGTCATGTTTTTATATGTGGTTGAAGTCCACGTCTGGATAAATGCAGCTGAAACACCTTCATTTTTTATAACCAATTTTTGAACATAATTAACTTCAAGATGCTTCATGTCAGACATAAAACATCCACCACATCACTTTTACACCTTAATCATCTACATCTGGGTGAAATTTGAGCTTTTTAGGTAAAAATTTGTAGGAGTTAGAGAGTTTTTAGCCTCAGGTGAGCAAATATAGCAGATGCGTTCTTATTTTCCACAGTCTAGTCTAAGAAAACCAGCTTTATCAATGCTCAGTGTCCTCTTTGAAGTCAACTTTGCTCTCTCTGTAAAAAGTTTAGCTAAAAATCGTGTTGGGCGCATGAATATGGATGAAGACGGCAGGAAAGTAAAGACGCCTTTTCGACCACCTAACGAGGCTTTGTGTGAAAGTTAAGGCTTTTGGTAACTGTACATGTTTTTCAGGGCTGATCGCCAAGAAACTGGCACTTCCTGTAAAAATCAGGCTCTCCTGGCATCAAATCTCCGTGTATCGAGATGTGGTCGCACAAGGAAAACAAACACACCAAGTTTTGTCAGATTGACATTGAGGAGGAAATGCTCTAAGACTGTGAAGCTGCTGTTATTGATGAGAACGGACACGACAGACAGACAAACAACGGACTTTACAGGAGAAATTTCACCACTTGGAATAATTTGATGAAACTTTTGATATGTTTGAACTCTGGATTCCTCTGGTGGAAAGGAGAGTGAATATTCAGGGTACGGGCGTCAGGATGTGACGTAATGACCCCAAACAGGTAGGACGTCCAGGTTGTTGCGATCACTATCAGAGTGATTCTTACAAAGAAAACTGTAAAACAAACGTGAAGAATCTTTGATAAAGGCGTTACTGTTTATACTTTGATGACGTTAGAGGAATAACAAACAGGTCGCCGACGCTCCGATGGCGTGTGAGAGGTTAATTCAGAACACAGCGGCTGCAGCAGGTGGAGGCGTGCGGCAGGAATACCGAGCAGAGCGGCGCGCGGCGTTGATTAGGCCGAAGCCAACTCTGTCGGTTTGCTACAGGGCATGTTTAGCCTCGGCAAACTCGTCCTGCTTTGTCTGTTCAGCTGCTTCTACTCACGCAGCCGCTGGATTTTAATTACACACAGACCTCTTCACTGGATTGTTATTCATAAACACAGTGAGTGAAATCATTTAAGGCCGTTTTCTATTTGCTGTCCGTCTCATCTCTGTCGTAGATTACAGGAGAGCAGGTGAAGCTGCAGAAGCTGACACGCTGCCAGAGGCATACCGATCAGTGTGTGTGTGTGTGTAGGAGTGTGTGTGTTGATTATTGTCTCTGAAGCACTCTGGAGACAATTAAAGCCTCAGAGGAGAGCTCTGCATGTCTATCTTTTCATTTCAGTCATCTATCTGCTGCTGCTGCCTCTCAGACTCATAATGAAGCTGCTGAAGTCTGAGCACAAAAACACAGAAACACTCAGAGAGAAAAAAATCCTCCAACAAACAACGGGGCGATATTCTTAGCGTGTTACATAACTTTACAGTAACCTGGGACCTACCTGTCCTCATAAAAAAAAAAACGCTCTTCTCTTTATTGAAGTCAGACTTTGAGCTCGGTTTGGACGGATGAACATTTCTCTGTGAATAAAATCTGCTTCCAAACAGATCCAGATCTGTCTTCTTGTGGGAGGAATTAATAAATAAATATTTAAACTCTAGTTCCAGATCAAACCAGATTCTGCTCGTTTGCTCGAATTCACATAAAAATGGTGTTTGACGAGGAGAATAAGACGTCAGAAAAACAACTTTTATGGACGTTTCTGTCCTCGCTTTGGAGTTAAAACACCTCTAAACAAAAGTGAGGTAGATAACACAACTTTGATTAATGTTGCTCTTGAAATGTATCTGAATTTTCTGAAAACTACAGACAATCTTGCCCTCAACATTTCCTGATATTTATGAAAGTTACGAGGAATTTTTCCAGCAACATTTCTTGACTTCCTTGACTATTTTAGGGTGTTTTCTTCCTGAAAATGTATCTGTATGTGTTTAAGAATATTATCCTAGACTTTGGGTGAATTCCAATTCCTTTCTTAACCCTCAATCTTAGTAGCCCTCAAAACCAAGTGTTAAGTATCTTGTGACTTAGAAATGGGACACCCCTTAAATGCAAATGAAATTGTTGTGGACTGTCTGTCAGTTATTCCTTCGGTTAGCGTTATCAAAAAAATATCTGTATAAATAACACAACCACGGACATATTCAGCTGTCACAGCAAACCATAGTTTATTGAAAGGTAAACACCAGCTATAACTATCGTTACATAACTCTGCAGCTACAGGAGATGACATTAGCCCGGTCATCTTATACCATTATCAGCACAAGCATGTTATATAGGCTGTTATCTTGATAAACAATTACATTACCACGGAGAAAAATGACCATTTTGTAACGTTAACTACCTTAAACGATAGGAACATGGCTTGTCCGCGCCGGACGCTATTGACAAAAGATCGTAAAATAAAAATAAATGTGATGCAACAACGAGGTAAATAATCCATAAAATGGGTCTAAACTAAGATAATACAATGGTTTTCGTAATATTTATTTCTCCATTAACAAAGAAAATACTATATTTGTAGCTCGCCTTCTCTGCCGCTTTGGACGCCATGTTTATTTACTGAAAATACGCAATGCATTCTGGGTGTCCCTTAGTCCCAAGGGTGGTGTCGAAGAATCTCAGTATTGAGGGAGATACAGCCTCAGTCTTGCCCCTCAACTAGGGCTGGGGGATATATCAAATATACTCGATAAATCGTGGTTGTTGCTCGTGCGATGTATAAAATGACTATATCGCGACCATTGAGTATAAATTGCCAGGTAAATGTTTTGAGACATCAGTCTGTAATTTTCTTCAGTTGCGTTTCTTTCTCTCTCTGCTGCTGCTTCTCACACTAAACAGCTCACTCCCCCGCCCATCCAGAAAACTCTCCTCATGCTTGTTTCTGTATTGGGAGACGAGAGAAAAGACGCTGCTTTGCCACCTGTGTGATCCTCACCTGATTATCTCCCAGCTCCTCACCACAAAGAAGAGAAACAAACGCGACGTGAACTTAAGGTTCAGTTTCATTCTGTCTGAGCTTCATTTGGCGTTATTTACCGCTGAATACCAAAAAAGTATGAGCTGAGATGTTTTTAGAAAACAAAGTTTTGCAGCGTCACCACAAACGTACACAAAGGTCTAATAACGCTCTAAAAATAAAACTCTGAGCTGTTAAGTAAACAGAGGGAGGAGGAGAATCCTCTAACTGTCGTGTTGCACATTAAAGATTCCCACAGACGTTTCACGGAGCGTTCATTCACGTGTCTCGGTTTATTGCCCAACTAACTTCCTGTTATGAACCTGCGTGTCCTTCAAAATAAGAGCATGCTGTAAAACTAACATTAGGCTCAGAGACAGAAGTCACTAACAGAGTCATTTCAGATCGACAAACAGTAACAAGTCGCTGATTTATGGAAATAAAAGTAAGATTTAGTCATCCCCAGTTTCAGTTCATGCTATTTTCAATTTTTTTCAATCTTCATTGTTGTAATTTTAGAAATCTATTGAGACAGTCATGTGATACATTCAACCAGATAAATAAATCTGAATGAGATCTTTTACTGGAATTGAAACTTCCTGTTATGAACCTGCGTGTCCTTCAAAATAAGAGCATACTGTAAATGTTAAAACTTTCAACAACAGGTCAACAGAACAACTCTGTTGCTTGTTTTTCTCTGGAGTCGCAGAGAAACCAATTCTGAACAAGCTGAATGTTTCATCTGTGCATCGTTTCTATTGGTGGCAGTTTTGGTTACTGTTGCTTTAAATTAGCCACATGCCACTTGAAACAACAATCGACCAATCAGAGTGAAGCTGAAAAACCAGCACAGATCTCACGTCTCTCTCTCTCTCTCTGTGGCTGAAATAAAAAAGCTTTTAGAGCGATCTCTTACTGACACTCTGCTTGATCATGATTAACATGTGTTTCATATTTCACACAGCTTCTGGTGGAAAGAACGGGGGCGTTGGTAGGATGGGTGCTGGTGTGTGTGTGTGTGTGTGTGTGTGAGTGTGAAACCAAGAGATCAATGCAGTGTTTGATCTGCATGTATCTGAGTGAAGTGAGCTTCCACAGGGCTTCCAGAGCTACCAGCCCAGGGGGAGGCTCGGTGTTACGGGCAACATCTCACTCCCCTGCACCACAGCACCCCAACACACACACACTCACACACACACACACACACTCAGCGTTTCATCTGCTTTGCTGTTTCATCTCATTCACACACACACACACACTCACACACACTCAGAGGAGCTGCAGCAGCATCACGTCCATCATGTTCCTGCAGGAACAAAGACTGAACTCAGAGTTGGAGCAACCGAAGCTGAATTTATTCTCCGACTCTTTCGCTCCGAAGCTGCTGCTGCTTTTAATTAAACGTCACTTTGAAAGATTTAATTGCTTTAATTTGACAACAATTTCTGTAAAGTTTGGACTGTCCATCAAGCAACGTTAGAGGTTAAAAGGTCAGAGAGAAGAACGTGGAGACGTTTCATACTCTGGATGTTTTTCAAAGTGAGCAGCTGAAACTTTTCAGACACTTTTTTTTGTTCTCTGAAACAAAGTTTAGTCGTGAAAGATGAAGAACAAAGAGATTTGTGGTGAAGTACTCGAGTCCAGGACACGAGTTTCTTCAAACTTGGACTCAAACTTGTGCTTTGGCTGCGTCAGGACTTGGACGATGGAGGGGACGAGTCTGAGTCACTGATTTGGATTCTTCTGTTGTTCTGCTTTTTTTTTTTTTACATTAATGTTAGACTTCACTTTCTGTTCATTTATTAATTTTTCTCAGAGATCCTTTTCCTCTTTCTTATTAACAAGAATATTTTTGAACACTTACTCGTCGTGATCACTACTTACTTGTTACCAGAGTTTTAGAGTTGTATCAGAATATCATGATGATTTCAGAGTTTAATTTGATTTCTGTAATCATTTCACTTCATTTTCTGTTTTCTTATAAAAGCCTTTCAAAGCAGGTGGACCCTCTTTGTGTTTGTTTTTTATTTATCTCGTATCATGTTTGTCCATCTGATGTTTAAATTCAGATGATTTGTTTATCACTGATTTCTCGTCATATTTAATCCTGCTATGTTTTTGTGCATCATCGTGCGAGTGGGAGCTTTTATCAGGACTTAACTTTGTGTTTGTCGTCTCTTTTCTTTAACAGCACTTCGGTCGACCTGAGCTGTTTTTCAATGAGCTTTATGAATAAATTGAACGTCATTTAAAGAAGAAAAAAAAAAAAAGCCGAGGCTTGTTTGTGACCGTGAATGAAAAGACAGATTTGAGACTCATGACGGGAAATAGCCGAGCATTACCGATAATCGCCGTCTCTTTAAGGCGGCGGTTTAGACTCAGACGTGTCCAGAGAGACAGGTGTTTACAGGAGAGGCTGTTTAACGTCGACACATTATTATTAAAGAGGATAAACAAGTGGAATAAAACACACACACACACTCAGGTGTATGAACACACACACACACACGCCTGAGTCCTGAAACGTGTCTGGAAACAGCACGACTTCCTGTTGGGCCGCCAAAAATAGACCACGAGAAAAAACAAGTTTGATACACACACACTCTGAACACACACACCGTATGTCACACACAGTATGTTACACACATGTTCGAGATGTAAGCGCACATTAAAGCAACATGAGCTGACTCTGAACCCACACACACACACACTCTGACACACTTTCATGCACACACACACGTCAGAACTTGTGTGCGATGCATTTGCTCACACACCAGGCAACATGAACTCCTGCTGGCTTCCTGAATATTTAGAGAACACACACACACACACACACACACACACACACGGGCGTGGACGTTCATACACACACGCACGCTCTCCTCACAGTCTCCCGGCGCCGCTCGCAGCTTGTCAACGCAGAGTCGGCGTCCCACGATACGGACAGGTCCAGATGGCGCTGTCATGCCTGTCACCGAACCGCATCTCCCAGAATACACCTGTGACAGCTGAAACATGTGCGCCCAGTCACAGCGGCGCCGCTACAGAGACTAATTATCACCAGCGGTCCAGCCGCCGCCGCGTACACGGGGCCCGTGCCTCGCCGTCACCTTACAAGGTTGCCGAGACCGGGCGACAAATCAACGCGTCGTTAGCGCGTGCCAGCTCGTTGAGAGATGGACGCTAATCATGGTCGCCGCCATGCTGCCGCTAACCAAGCATCAGACTCTTTATCTCAAAGACGGAGCAGATGTTCACAGATGGAAAATATAAACCAAAGCAAACGAGACGAGAAGAAACATAAAACAACGGTGACCAGTATCCACAAACTCATCATGGGACATTTAAAACCCATAGCCCATGTTTTAGCCAGTTTTTCACTCTTAAGTCCATGTTTTAGTCTTTAGCTCATGTTTTAGCATCTAGCCATTTTTTTAGCCTCTAGTTTGTGTTTTAGCCACTAGTTTGTGTTTTAGCCTTTAGCCCATGTTTAAGCTTCTATCTCCTGGTTAAGCATTTATCTTATGTTTTAGCCTGTAGCTCATGTTTTAGCATTTGGCCCATGCTTTGGCCTCTACTTTGTGTTTTAGCCTTTAGCCTATGTTTTAGCCTCTAGCTTATGTTTTAGCCTTAAGCTCATGTTTTAGCCTCTCGTTTGTGTCTTAGCCTTTAGTCCATGTTTTAGCTTCTATCTCCTGGTTTAGCATTTACCTCATGTTTTAGCCTGTAGCTCATGTTTTAGCCTTTAGCTCCTGGTTTAGCCTGTAGCTCATATTTTAGCCTTTAGCTTATGTTTTAGTCTTCAGCCCATTGTTTAGTCTTTAGCTCATGTTTTAGCCTCTAGCTTATGTATTAGCCTTTAACTTCTTCTTTAGCATTTTGTCCCTGTTTTGGCCTTTAGCTCCTGGTTTTAGCCTCTAGCTTATGTTTTAGCCTTTAGCTCATGTTTTAGCCTCTACTTTGTGTTTTAGCCTGTTAGCTTATGTTTTTAGCCTCTAGCTTATGTTTTAGCCTCTAGCTTATGTTTTAGCCTTTAGCTCATGTTTTAGCCTCTAGTTTGTGTTTTAGCCTGAAGCCCATGTTTTAGCCTTTAGCTCCTAGTTTAGCATTTATCTTATGTTTTAGCCTGTGGCTCATGTTTTAGCCTTCAGCTCCTAGTTTAGCATTTAGCCCATGTTTTAGCCTCTTGCTAATGTTTTAGCCTCTATCGCCTGCTTTAGTCTTTAACTCATGTTTTAGCCTCTAGCTTATGTATTAGCCTTTAGCTCCTTCTTTAGCATTTTGTCCGTTTTGGCCTTTCAGCTCATGTTTTAGCATTTAGCTCATCTTTTAGCCTCACTTAGTAAATTGTTCAGAATGTCCAAACTGTCCCTTTAATTTTAACTGAATCATAAAACTAAATTTCTTGAACTGTGAGGATGTTTCTTTAGAACACGTCTGATTTGATTTTCTAAAGGTTAAATGTTGTTTGTGTGTCATGTTGTATGTTTACTTTATACAAAAACACAAACAGTCTCTTTACTCTGATGCAGAATTATTGATTTTGTTAAAGTGACTTGAAACTGTTTGAAAAATAAAGCAACCATCAGGAGTTAGGATCACTGAATCAGCCTGTAAAAAAATAAATAAATACACACCAAACTTCACTCTTTCCATATTTTCTAAATTCCAAACATCCTCTCTGCACTTGGTATCGCTCTGATAGGCCGGCGCTCGTCCCTCAGGCGGTCAGGAGCGTGTTTTTGTCGGTCCAGACGTATAAAAATAAGATGTTGGTGCAAACTGGAGTCTGCATGTAAAGTGAAAAGAGGAAGCAGAAGTTCATCCAGGGTGGATGGTGTGATTATGAGCCAATGACTGATGAGAACAGAGACCTGGGAGCAGACGCCGCTCTGCCAGCCGCCGCCACCGCTCCTCAACGCTCCTCAACGCTCCCCTCTTTTCAGCGACTTTTAATGTGACTCCTGAGAGAGACGAAATCTGGAGCTAAACGCCGAAGACAAAGTATGTAAATGAGCCACTGGTTCAATAACACTTCTCCAAAACATCAGCCCTTAAGCAACTGTTCTGCATCTATTAAAACAATCAGCACACACATCAGCGCGGAGATGGATCTGCCCCTCGCTGCAGCCGCCACCTTTGTCAAATCACAGCGCAAATGGCGTGCTGATGGGAGGCAGAGGAAGGGTAAAACAGAGAGAGGACACACGCATGACAATAAACCCAGACACGAGGAGGGAGAAACGCTGCATCCGTGGGAGGAAACGCCGCTTTATCGACCTTGACGAGGAGAAAAAATATCAATTAGACTCTGACTTAATGGACAAGTTTCGTTTCAATCACACCAGGAAGAGAGATCACCTCAACCTGATGAACCTGTTTCAAAATAAAAGCACTAAACTGTGTGTGCAAACCATTGACTTTATACAGAATGGACAGCGTGGCTCCGCCTGTCACCGTTCTACGATTTTGAAGCCAAAAAACCCCGTTTCTCTAGCCGCCATTGTGCAGCCAGAGTCTGTGCAGTAGAGAATTTCAGGTGGAGCCAAGTAAAAAAGAGAAATAAAAATATTTATTTCTTCTTCTTCAGAAGGTTTAGTCTCCTTTTGGCTCTTTCCTGAAGTTTCTTATATCCCCGATAAAAACTACTCACGAACGGCAGCTGTCAACCATCGTAAAACAAAACTTATATCGCGGTTTTTAACGTCCAATAACTAATGAGAAACTAACTTCTCAGGAAAAAAACACCTGAACACCATGCAGCCAAATGACATCATCATACTACCTTAGAGTAAGGATGAGAGAAACGTTTCTTCGAGGTATCATAATTTTTTAAAGTTTTTTAAAGTTTTCCCGGCTCATATCTGGAATACATGGGGGGGGGGGTTCTTTGCATCCAGAACAATTTTCCTGTCAGTTGTAGCTGAAATGTTTGTTGGTCTACCTGACCATGGTTTGGTTTCAACAGAATTTTCAACTTCTTCTGAATGACTCAGACTTCACAAATTCTGAGCTGAGAAAAAAAAGATAAAGAGAGATTCAGGAAGGTCTGCATTGGGATAAAGTTGCAGCAACTGTTGCCAGTTTCCCAGCCACAGAGCAATCAGCTGAAAGAATACAAGTTTATGAACTTAAGAATGACATTAAAATGCTGAAATAAATGTAAAAACAAGACTCAGACCTCACACATTCTGAGTTGGTTTCAAAGGAGCATTATCAAAATGTGACTGTAAATCTTTCACCAATAAACTTTTCAAAGTAAAATGTTGATCTTTGAGTCGGTAACTCAGTTAAACTCTTCCTTCTGGAGGTTTTTTTGATGAGCAGACGTTCCTCCTTTACGTTTACGACTCCCTGGTGTAAGCAGGAAACTTTGTGGCATTTGTGTAGAAATGTCTTTCTTCAGCCCATTTTTCCTCAAGTGCCTCCTTATTGTGCATCTTGAAACATCCAGATGACATTTTTTTAAAGAGAGAAGTTATTTGTGATTTTTTTCTTTGCATCCAGAACAATTTTCCTGTCAGTTGTAGCTGAAATGTTTGTTGGTCTACCTGACCGTGGTTTAGTTTCAACAGAATTTGCAACTTCTTCTGAAATAAATGTAAAAACAAGACTCAGACTTCACAAATTCTGAGCTGTTTTCAGAGGAGCATTATCAAAATGTGACTGTAAATCTTTCACCTTCAAACTTTTCAAAGTAAAATCTTTGAGTCGGTAACTCAGTTAAACTCTTTCTTCTGGAGGTTTTTACAGTAACATCAGTCTTTTTTTGATGAGCAGACGTTCCTCCTTTACGTTTACGACTCCCTGGTGTCAGCGAGGATAACAAAGTGCAAACATCAACGCCAACAGTCGCACCTGTGCTCGGCTCCAACCTGAGAGCTCAGACTCACACGTCCTCATGATTTGTCGCCGCTGTAATCGCCGCTGACGTCACGCTTTAATCCGGCGAGCGGCTGACTGCCTGTAAAGCTGAGTTATTATTTGTTTACCACGTATAAAGTGCACATTGATCACGAGCGCGCGGGGAGGGGGGGGGAGTGCAGCGCGCTCACAAAGTGACAGAAACGCTCGGCTCAGCAGAAAGACGAGGAGCGAGGGGACGATCACATCCTGCTGCTGTTTTTGTGACACCCCCCTCCCCCCGCCCCGTCATTAACCTCTCTCTGCATTAATAGCCGACTAATTAGTCCCTCATCTTCAATCCATAATGTTGAGTCAAGAAAGTGACGCCAATTTGGATCTAATTAGGCTTTTTTTGCGACGCCGTTACACTCCTCTGATATGCAGAGGAGCGACTGTGAGTGTGAGGCATGATGGGAAAGTTTCAGTTGATGATTTGGAGCAGAAAGTTTGCAGATTTAAAGTGAATTTAAAGAGTGTATTAATCCTGAAAACCACCTTAATGGACGTGTAAACTGCATTTACTGATTCACCAGGATGTAAACATTAATCTGAGCGGCGTTTGTGAAATCTTAGTCATACGTCCGTGCGTTTGAATCATCGACCTCCTCCTCGGTTTCAGTCGCAGCGTTCTGCAGCTTGGCCGTGTTTCAAACTTTACAAACGTACATAGATTGGATTTTATGAGGAGCTTTTTGAACTTTTCCTCCAGTTTTGAAAAGACAAATTAACCTGCTGCTCTGCTGGTTTCACACCATGTTTCTTACCAGTGGAAAATCTGTTCTCACAGGCAGAAGTGCTGCGCAGAAGTGCGTGCATGTTCATCTATAACGCCACACAAACATAATTTTGTACTAACATATGTGCCACCGTGGTCTTTAAAGGAAAGAAAAAAGCTTTCAAAAGTTTTCATTAAAGAAATACAGCGGCTCAATGTTGGTTGTCATGACAACGGAGGTAAACAACAGCCTGGTGCTGCTGCACGCGGAGGAAAACGAAGGAGCTGCTTCCTGACATCAACTCTTCCCTGGATCCAGTGAGATCACTTTAATTTTTGATTTTTGGGCCTGGTATAGCAGAGATTTGTTGTTGATCAATCATTCTTCTTTGAACTGGTTTTCCTTTTTGGTTCCCTGTGGATTAATGGACTGATTGGTGCTTAAAGACTCTCGTGGCAGACAGATCGCTCCTGCACCGACCAACTTTGATTTAATTTAAAAGACTCTTTAAAGCCAACTATCTTTGCTGTTAACTTCTTTTTGGTTTAAAAAGGACTTTTAACTTCTTTAGGAATCATGAAGGAGCATTTTAGGGCTGTATTTTGTCTTCATTCAGTCTGGTTCTGTGCCGTCAGGTTTAAATGTCATTAAAAACCCGTCGCTGACTTATTCCTTTGCCTCTCGTAAGTGATTTGTTCAGAGTCAGAAGCTGCAGAGACGACATTCTCTGACCAATGAGTGACCGGCAGTCCGTCCACGTCACCTTTTAGTATCAGCTTTACTCGCTTAGAACCAGGGTAGAGTAGGTACTAAAAACTGGCGTCTGAGTAAAGACGAGTAGAGTAGGACCAAGACGGGTCAGCGGAAAAGAGCCGTTAGACTGAGTCTTTTTCGTGGCCTCAGAATCAACATAAATGGGTTTTTCCAACATTTATTTTGTGAACCTTGTTTGGTGAATCACCTTCTGTTGGTCAGATTGTCACAGAGGAAGAAAGTAGAAAAACATCCTGTTTGTGTCCACCTGTGGCTGCATGTGTTTGTGTGTGTGTGTGTGTGTGTGAGCCGTTAGCCTCTGTAAAGTGTGTGTTAATGATGAGCTGTGGTGATGGGGTCGAGCGCTCGTCTCAATCAATACCTCCCTGCCCTTCCTGCGCTAATGATTAAAGGCGATCGCCCGACACATCCAGGAAAACACAGAGCAGCACAATAAACCGACAGAGTATCGAACGCTAAATCAAAGCGCTCTGACACGGCGGAACCAACGGCGGATCCGCTCCGGTTAGCATTACACGGCGCCGTATCTTAGCGGTGAGTAAATGTGATTGAATGTGTTTTCTCCCTTTCAGAGGCCATTAGCAGAGCGATAGTGATCAGTGGGGTTTACATAACGCCGGCTCAAAGAGCGGTGGCTGCTGCTGCTT
This sequence comes from Thalassoma bifasciatum, assembly GCA_008086565.1. Taxonomy (NCBI): domain Eukaryota; kingdom Metazoa; phylum Chordata; class Actinopteri; order Labriformes; family Labridae; genus Thalassoma; species Thalassoma bifasciatum. Next base: position 15,630 of record RPOG01005453.1, on the reverse strand, counting down.
ATCTAATGGCCCACAGGAAGAAGAAGAAGAAGAAGAAGAAGANCCCCGCCCCCTGGTGTCTGGCTGCAGTATAGGTCATAAGCCCCGCCTCCCCATGTATTCCAGATATGAGCCGGGAAAACTTTAAAAAATTACGATACCTCGTAGAAACGTTTCTCTCATCCTTACACTAAGGTGGTATGATGATGTCATTTGGTTGCATGGTGTTCAGGTGTTTTTTTTTACTGAGAAGTTAGTTTCTCATTAGTTATTGGACGTTAAAAACCACGATATAAGTTTCCTTTTACGATAGTTGACAGCTGCCGTTCGTGAGTAGTTTTTATCGGGGATATAAGAAACTTCGGGAAAGAGCCAAAAGGAGACTAAACCTTCTGAAGAAGAAGAAATAAATATTTTTATTTCTCTTTTTTACTTGGCTCCACCAGAAATTCTCTACTGCGCAGACTCTGGCTGCACAATGGCGGCTAGAGAAACGGGGTTTTTGGCTTCAAAATCGTAGAACGGTGACAGGAGGAGCCACGCTGTTTATTCTATATACAGTCATTGGTTGGGAGCAGGAACACGGTGTTTTATTTTGAAATGATCGGATGCTTTGTTTCTTTGTTTTCCTGTTTGCTGCAACCTGCTCTGCAGAACGTTTCTGTGGTACAGTCGGGCGAAAACAGCTGTTTACATGCTGAACTCTTGTTCCTATGATGTTAATAACTGCACTTTTGATAAGGTTTTGCCTATAATTGTGAAATATAATCAACACTGTTAGATTGTTTTCAACTATTTCAGTTTGTTTAGGTCTATCAGTGCTTTCTGAACATATTGAACACATTTTTAAAAATACCGCGATAATAACGAAAACCGTGGTAATTCTGGTCACAATAACCGCGAGCTCAAATTTTCATACCGTGACAACCTTAGTCAACATCCAAATCAATGAAACAACGTTGAGTATTTAATGACTTTTAAACCTGACGTCCGCAAACTACAATGAAAACCCCAAAAACTCTTTTAGGGTTCCTAAATAATCCAAAATTCTCTTCCGAATGAAAAAACAATACTAAGCAACAAAAGTCCAGTTGAATAAGTCTTTAAAATAATTTATAGTCGTCAGTGCAGTAGCAATCCAGTCACAAGAGTCTTTACGCACGCAAAGGTGAACATCCTGCTTCGGCGTCTCACACGACAGCAGAGCGAGTGATTAAAAAACGCAGGATCCACTTTTTGATTCTGTCACTGAGACTTCAGAAGCTCGAAGCAGGATTTAATTTGTGTCCCCTCGTATTAAAAAACGTGTCAATCAATCGCGGCGCTGGCAGGAACGTGGTGTTTAAAATTTGAAAATGACTCCCCGAGGCTTCATTTGAGAGGAACAAGTGAAGATTTCTCTCCTGTTGTGTGGCTCTTATTGATTTATTTCTCTGCGTTTCGTTTCATCACGCGCGCCGCTGAGTCACTCTGAAAACAGGCTTTGAAGACGACACATATTGGCATANGTCAGTGCAGTAGCAATCCAGTCACAAGAGTCTTTACGCACGCAAAGGTGAACATCCTGCTTCGGCGTCTCACACGACAGCAGAGCGAGTGATTAAAAAACGCAGGATCCACTTTTTGATTCTGTCACTGAGACTTCAGAAGCTCGAAGCAGGATTTAATTTGTGTCCCCTCGTATTAAAAAACGTGTCAATCAATCGCGGCGCTGGCAGGAACGTGGTGTTTAAAATTTGAAAATGACTCCCCGAGGCTTCATTTGAGAGGAACAAGTGAAGATTTCTCTCCTGTTGTGTGGCTCTTATTGATTTATTTCTCTGCGTTTCGTTTCATCACGCGCGCCGCTGAGTCACTCTGAAAACAGGCTTTGAAGACGACACATATTGGCATATGGTTAGGGATGGTTTAATTTAATTTGTGTGGTATCTTACAGGTCCCCTGATTACTACTGTTTGGGAGTTAATTGGTGTCACTCGGTCCTCTGAGGAGAACAGAAGGCAAACCGACGCTGGCGCACACACACCACTCTTCGCTCTTTCTGTTTTCATGAAGCAGCTTCGTCTCTTCATTCATCAAACATGTCAGATCAGCCAAATTAAATCCAAACACTCTCTTTCTCTCCTCGGCTCCAACTACCTGTTTTCTGATGCTGACGCAGAGAAATGNGACTTCAGAAGCTCGAAGCAGGATTTAATTTGTGTCCCCTCGTATTAAAAAACGTGTCAATCAATCGCGGCGCTGGCAGGAACGTGGTGTTTAAAATTTGAAAATGACTCCCCGAGGCTTCATTTGAGAGGAACAAGTGAAGATTTCTCTCCTGTTGTGTGGCTCTTATTGATTTATTTCTCTGCGTTTCGTTTCATCACGCGCGCCGCTGAGTCACTCTGAAAACAGGCTTTGAAGACGACACATATTGGCATATGGTTAGGGATGGTTTAATTTAATTTGTGTGGTATCTTACAGGTCCCCTGATTACTACTGTTTGGGAGTTAACCTCTAACGCTCCATCGGGGCGTCGGCTACCCGTTTACTATCCCTCTGACGTCATCAAAGTATAAACTTCGGAACGCAACATGCATTAGAAAGTTTAGATTCTTCTCATTTCAGTCTCTAAGTTTGTTTCACAGTTTTCTTCAGCAACAAAACGTAATTAGTGAAAGAATCACTCTGATAGTGATCACAGCAACTGGGACGTTCTACCTGTTTGGGGTCATTACGTCACATCCTGACGCCCGTACCCTGAATATTCACTCTCCTTTCCACCAGAGGAATCCAGAGTTCAAACATATCAAAAGTGTTGTTTCATCAAATTATTCCAAGTGGTGAAATTTCTCCTGTAAAGTCCGTTGTTTGTCTGTCTGTCGTGTCCGTTCTCATCAATAACAGCAGCTTCACAGTCTTAGAGCATTTCCTCCTCAATGTCAATCTGACAAAGCTGCAAGTCTTTGTTTTCAACAGGGTTCTAGCTGCAAGACTAAAGTGACCCCATCATTTTCTGTTGAGCTTTCATCCCAGGACAGCTTGTGATAGACAACAAGTGCTCCCTGCTTGACTGGACAATGGTTCACAGTGATCTTGCGTAAAAATCTCTGTTAGAGGTTTGATTGTTTGTTAGCAGAGCTGTCAAGCACACAAACAGTGAAATAATCACTTTACGAGTCAGCTGTAGCCATTTAGATCATTGATGAGACCCTATTTCATACCACACATCTTCATTCACATAAAAGACAAGACCCAATCTGTGACTATAAACTACAATTTCATGATTTTTGTTGAACCTTTTCACAAAGAGAGAAAAGTTTACTTAAAAGAGGACACTGAGCACTGATTAGACTGTGGAAAATGAGAACGAATCTACTGGTGTTTGGTCACCTCAGACTAAAAACTCTCTAACTCCTACAAAGTTTTACCTAAAAAGCTCAAATTTCACCCAGATGTAGATGAGAAGGTGTATAAGTGATGTGGTGGATGTTTTATGTCTGACATGAAGCATCTTGAAGTTAGTGATGCTCAAAAGTTGGTTATAAAAAATGAAAAGTGTTTCAGTTGCATTTATCCTGATGTGGACTTTAGCCACATATAAAAACATGACTTTTTCTTAACCTTCCAAATGAGGTGTCACTGATGAATTTTGACTTCATGGTTCAGCAGTTATAAGCTTTAAAACATATTATGGAGTATAGGCCAGGGTTGGGTGGGACGTAAGGGGTTAATTGGTGTCACTCGGTCCTCTGAGGAGAACAGAAGGCAAACCGACGCTGGCGCACACACACCACTCTTCGCTCTTTCTGTTTTCATGAAGCAGCTTCGTCTCTTCATTCATCAAACATGTCAGATCAGCCAAATTAAAACCAAACACTCTCTTTCTCTCCTCGGCTCCAACTACCTGTTTTCTGATGCTGACGCAGAGAAATGTAGGCCAGATCCACACGCCAACAGCAAACCGTCTCTCTCTCTCTCTCTCGCCATCTTTCTGACTCGTCTCCAGTTCGTCTCGTTTGAAACCGAATCCCGTTGGTTGGCGGTCAAACTGGCAGAGCGGAGCGTGCTCAGACTTCAGTAATCAGCGCTCTCTCTGCGATCAAAAAGTAAAAGATGGCACGACTGGTTTATCACCGCGTGGCTCTTCTTTGAAACGAGGTGCTCGTCCAGGTCTGAACTCGCCGCCAGCCCATTAGCGGGAAAGGACGATCAGCAGATCCAACGCTGCGTTAATGGCGATTTGAGAGCTTTCCAGTGGAGAGAGGAAAACCTGATCTGAGCCTCTGCTGCACATCATCCTGAAACCAAATAAAAATATTCACAAATCCTTTCAGGGAGCGGAAAAACTGGACTGTGTGTGAACAAAATGATGTATTACAGCACAAACACAACAGAAAGTGTTCTCATTAGAGTCGCACAAGCTCAATTAAAGCGCCGAGCAGCGAACACTGCTCTTTGATGCAAATTAACAAGATATAATTTGTATTTCTCTGTTAATGAAAATATGAGCAACCATTCTTCTAACCTTGTAACATCCTGTCCTGAGGCTCATGCCAGAGGATGCTGAGATCTAATTAAAATCAGCTTTTCAGGACGAGCTGCGCCGCCTGAAATATAAATAAAACGCTCTGCTGTTTACTGTAACAGCCAGGTGTGTGCAGGTGAGGGAGGTCGGGTCACTTTACAGTCTAAAGCTTACTTTTTTTTTCCAGCGTTGATCACCTAAAATGTCTAATTTAGCATGTTTTTAGACAGTTAAGTTTATTTTATCACAGTTTTGTGAAAAAGAAAATATCCTGGGGCCAGATTTCTATTAAAATTTAGATGATAAAAGCACTGACGTTATTAAAACCCATGTGTTTTTGTCTTTCTAAGATTTCAAACACATTTTTTTTTACCGAAGGTTACATCTTCCAGGTGTATTCTTGAGCACTTTTGTGATTTAAGCGATTAAAAAATGTGAACATGAATTATGAAATGTTGGAATATTTCATTTAAAAGATCACAAAACCAAAAATATTCACCGTGCAGAAGACAATTGGTGTGGAATTGAGTAACAAAAAAGTAATAAACATATATATTTATATTTTCTTTTCGAAGGTGTACTCTATGTTTCTCACAAACAGCAGCTGTCAATCATCTTGAAAGAAACTCATAACCCGATTTTTAACATATAATAACTAACAAAAAACCAACTCTTGTAATAATTTTTTTAAGTTTTTCCACCTTTCATCTGGAATATATTGGAGATTTTGACCTGTACTGCAGCCAGCCACCAGGGGGAGCAGTTGTTGAGATTATCAGTTAGAGCCGACTGTTGTCATGGCGTCCACTGATTATACAGCCAATGGTAACAAAGCAGTGAAAAAAATGTGCAATGCTTCAAAAATATGAGTAAAAAGCAATGTAATGGGAATGTAAACATGCAATGAAAAGTGTGTTTAACCGGTAAAATATATTAACCTGACACGCCAGACGGACCGTCTAGTTCAATTTCGCTTTTCTCCCAACTTAAGAGCCAAAACATTGTTTCCTGTCAGAAAGACTTTAAGTGACGTTTACTCTTGTTTTAAAGAAAAAAAAACACGCAGATATTGCCGTTGTCGTCATATCCGCAGCTCTGCCTCACTTTTCTGATTGGGCCGGTCAATATTGGATCGGGTGAAATCATTTGTCAATGGAGCTTGGCAAGAAGAATCTGCAGGAGTTTCCGGAAATAAACCACGTAGGTCCATCTGCTCTGCCAGATAAAGGCCCCATCCACACGAAGACAAAACAAGGTCATAAGTTTTTTCGCTGAATCTGCGTATCATCCATACGAAGATGGCGTTTTGTGGGTCTGTAAACGATCATTTCTGAAACCAGGTTCCAAAGTGGGAAGATTTAGAAACGCAGTATACGCGGCTCCGTGTAAACTGGCTCTCCGCAACTTTTCAGATACGCTGAAGTCGTATTTTCACATCGTTATTAATACGCATGCGCCACCATGGCAACAACAACAACAACAATGGCGGCGTACTCTGTAGCGTATGTGTTGATGAAGCTGGTGACCCTGCTATCCCTTTAGCAGCTAAATCTCCTTCTTCTCAGCCACCACAGAGTTGAACAAACAATCATAGAGGACACAGTACGGCACAACTTTAGCCAAAAGTCTTCATGCCACTGTTTGTTCTTCTGTTTCCGCTTGTTTCCCTCATATCGTTACAGCGCCCCTAGAGGTCTGGCAAGTGTTTTACAGCGTCTTCATGCGTATCGAGTGCATTCATACAGACGCACACATTTTCTGAGACGCCTTCATCTTTATGACGATCGTTTTGGAAACTGTGAAGCGTTTTGACTTCATGTGGATGAGGCCTTAAAATGTCTGAAAAGTGCTTCTCTCACATCTCTGATCTTTCTTCAGTCAATAATATGAAAAGAAATAACACATTATTGTCATGTGTCGTGTGATTTTTTTAAAACTTGTTCTTATTTATTCATGTCTTGAGATATCCAGATCGAGTGACCAATTTAAGACTTATCGACTTATAAAAATTATAAAATGTTATTGACAAAGAAAACCTGTAAAAGTCTACTTCAGTGATTAATCCAACAGTTCTGGCTGGTCATGTTCAATTGTTAGTGGTAATTTTGTAGACTTGTTTTTTTTTTACTGTAGTTTTTGAATTTAATGAGTTTCAGAGGCTCCAATGGTTTTTAGATTTCATCAGAGATTTTTCATACTCTTTGATTTTTGATTCATTTGATCATTTTGCCTTTTTTTTTAAACAAAAATCACATTGATTGTGTGATTCCCGTCGTCTCTTGATGCTGAATCTCTCTGTTAAAGGTTTGGAGGCTGAAAGCCGCGGAGGTTTGGCGTTCCTCTTTGTCAAACGCTCTGTCAGCACCGATCAGCCGCCGCCGCTGAGACTCTGGCGGACGAGCCAGAAGGCAGAGCCTCTGAGCCGCCGGCAGCTGCATCGAGATGCAGGACGGCATTCTGGGAAGACAGAAGAAGAGAGCGGCGAGCTTTTAAATCTGAAGTGGCAGGCGTAGCTGTTTTCTCCAACAGGGGGTCAGAGGTCGGCGAGTCTGCAGGTTTTTCTCCGAGTTCGGTGACACGACTCCTCTGATGGGAATCCCCTGAATCCTCTTCCTGTTCCTCCCGCCTCAGAGGAAAATCCATCTCATTATCCCCGAGTCCTGGCGGGATTTGGACGACTTCCTGTCGTGTAGACTCAATCTCCTGCTCGTCCAGAGCGCCGCTGTCACTCGCCTACGTCCCTACATGTTTAATGCTGCTACACGAGTTCTGCATTTACAGTGTTTGGCAGCGCAATGTGACATTATTACCCAGCAACCCCTGCTCCCCCTGCAGTAAACATCCACGTCACTGGTTGCTCCTTTAGCTGGATGTGCTGACACAGAAAGAAACGTTTGCACTGTAAAAATCTCCGTGATTGAGTCAGAAAAACTTAACTCAAGATGATTCATGACTCACTCTGAGTGCAGAAGTTGCTGTTTTGGCTTTTTCCCTCCTTTGCAGCTCATCCTGGATGCATCCACCTCTCTGACCCCGGAGCAGAAACATGAATCCACGTCTTCATCACCGACTCTCATCTTTGGTGCTGAACAATCTCCTGGAGCAGCTCCAGCTTCTGCGAAACTCTCACCGAGCCCTGGCACCACCTTCACTGGCTCTGAATCAAATCCTACATCCACTGTAAAATCCTCGTCTTAACCTACAAATCTCTCCGTGGTCCAACCTCCAGTTTCTCTCTGACCTCCAGCATCCCAACGCTGCGAGGTGGAAACTGAGATTTATAAACGTGTAAGTTCTCCATCCCTCAGCCAACAGCTCTGAACGTTTTCAATGATGAAAATCAACATTATCAACATTTTTTTCTCCTGACACTCAAAGCATCCTAATGTTTTATTTAGTAGAAGCAGTGAGTATTTAAAGAGGCTGTGAGCATCGCCCCCCTCTGGCTGGAGGACTCGTGCAAAGTGTTGTTTATAGAGTTCGACCAATATGGGATTTTTGGAGCTGATGCTGATACTAAAATTGGGGACAAAACAAAGCCACACATCTGTTGATACGTAAAATGAGAGCATTTATATACACAGGATATAAACTGTACATAAACACAAGTTATTATAATACCCCAAATATGATTTTGGGTAAGACACAGCGATGTTAAAACGCTGTATAAGAGGGTTTTTTACAAAAAGGTGGACGTGTGTATTGACAAGAACATTTATCTCTGTTTATTTTGCAAAATAACATCTTAGACAACAAATGAAATCTTTTTTACAGAGACTTTTTACTTTATTCATTGTTTCATTTTTGTGTGGTTTTTATTCAAGTGCATTTTTTGTTAGTTAACAGAGACTGACAGTCCTTTTCATTAACTGTTTTCGGTTGTGTTGATTATTTATTTTGGATATTTACAATGTCTATTTTTATAATATAATTCCAAATTTCCAATATTCTGAAGAAATAAAAGGTTGTTTATCTTTAAAAGGGTGTACTTGCACTATGATACAATTCTTATTATTTTAGTTGAAAATGTTATCAAAATTATTGTTTATCGCAATAATTTCTGGGACAATTTATTTAATCCATGTTCTAGTCTCCATTTCATGATTTTGCTGTTAGTTTGTGTTTTAAATTTTAGTCCATGTTTAAGTCTTTAGTCTCTGTTTCAGCACTCAGCTCTATCTCTCTCCTGTTCAACTTTCTTCTGCTCTTCTGGCTCCTGTTTCCACCGTTACTATCACACAAAATGCAGAAATTGTTTTCAGCAGAGAAAAAACACAGATGTCATTTCCTTTAGCTAAATTTCATCAGCTAGATCTGGTCCAATATGACCCATTCAGTCCTGATTGGGAAGCTTAGAATTCCCTTTTATTATTATAATTTTATTTTTAAACATCTGTTTGGCTGCTGTGTTCATATGAGTGGGAAAATTTCTGTATCATCTGGATTGAAAGTTACTGAAAAAAGCTGAAAGAGAGAGAGAAAGAGTGATAGATGTTTAATTTGTTATGAAGATGTTTGAAACTTTGTAGCATAAAAACTCTTTGTAAGCTCATCCTTATCAGAGAGTAAACTCAGGATTAAAGTTGTAACTTCCTCAGAAAAAGATGAAAACACACTCCTACATTAGAAAACTCTCAAATCTCAGTGAACCTCGGCGGAGCCTCTAATAAGTCACACCGCAGACCGAGCAGGCAGAGCATGAATACCAAATGCAGCCTAATTGATTACCTAATTTATGCAATAACCAGTATTTTTTAATTATAGTTATTTATTGCCTAAATGTTTACTGGGCTGGGCTGATTCATGGGCGCCGCGTTGAGCCACGGGTCAGGCTTGGTGGACCCTGTTTATAACGCTGACAGCAAAATTATCACAGCTCCACTTCATCATCGCTGCTGCTGCTGCGAGAGGAAGCTGGAGAGCTGCTGCAGAGTCAGGGAACCATCCGGAATCTCAATGCTCTCATCAGAGAAGCACATTCACTCCAAACGCTGGGAGGTTTTCAAACAGAGCTGCAGGATCTCACTTTCTTTAAAAGTTGTTTTAGAAAGTTACCCTGGCTACCAGAACGTCATTTTCCTAAATGATCAGTGTTTTTACCAGCTACATAAGAACCATAATAAAATCTCTCAAAATATCTTAGTTTGTATAAAATTTGAACAAATATTTCACCTGTAGGCCGCCATTGTTGTTTACGCCGCAATAACGTCTGGGTAGTGACTAGGGCTGCACCATATGGCCTAAAATCAATACCTCGATATTCTTTGGCTACATCCCGATATTTTGATTTCTCCTGTAAATCACTACATTAAATGTTCAATTCAACCCTTTAATTAATGAAATGACACCAGTTTAATGATTCAAGCAGACCTTTCAGTAAGATTTATCAAATTTGCTGCCAAAAAGGGAAAAATCAAAATCAGGTCAAGTTTAACAAATTGTTTACTCCAAAAAAACACTTTATATATTTACATATTTATGACTTAATCTAACTTTTATTTCCATAGATCAGCTACTTGTCTACTATTTGTCGATCTGAAATGACTGTTCTGTGACTTCTGTCACTGAATTTTTGTGGTGTAATGATATTTTTACAGTATGCTCTTATTTTGAAGGACACGCAGGTTCATAACAGGAAGTTAGTTGGGCAATAAACCGAGACGCCTGAATGAACGCGCCGTGAAACGTCTGTGGGAATCTTTAATGTGCAACACGACAGTTAGAGGATTCTCCTCCTTCCTCTGTTTACTTAACAGCTCAGAGTTTTATTTTTAGAGCGTTATTAGACCTTTGTGTGTGTTTGTGGTGACGCTGCAAAACTTTGTTTTCTAAAAACATCTCAGCTCACATTTTTTTGGTATTCAGCGGTAAATAACGCCAAATGAAGCTCAAACAGAATGAAACTGAACCTTAAGTTCACGTCGCGTTTGTTTCTCGTTTTCGTGGTGAAGAGCTGGGAGATAATCAGGTGAGGATCACACAGGTGGCAAAGCAGCATCTTTTCTCTCGTCTCCCAACACAGAAACACGCATGAGGAGAGTTTTCTGGATGGCGGGGGAGTGAGCTGTTTAGTGTGAGAAGCAGCAGCAGAGAGTGAAAGAAACGCAACTGAAGAAAATTACAGACTGACATCTCAAAACATTTACCTGGCAATTTATACTGGATGGTCGCGATATAGTCATTTTATACATCCCACGGGCAACAACCCGCAATATATTGAGTATATTCGATATATCCCCCAGCCCTAGTAGTGAGGTCATATGGTTGCACCGGGCTGGATCTCATACACGATCATATAAGTCCTGGAGCGGACTTCAGTGGTTTCCAGAGGAAGTTTTGTGGGTTTGTGTTGGAAAATAGTCGGCACAGCATTTGGCTTTAGTCTCCGTTTATAATGACCCACACCTGTCAGCTCTTTCATCAGCATGGGCCGGCTAAATGCAGCAAATGCTTCTGGGGAGAAGTGGCCAGAACATAGCCGCGGCTCCATGGGAAGTTGTTTACGCCCACAAGCCATTTCCCACAACTTCCTTCTTTTCTTGTCTTTTGGGAAGCTGTNTTTTTTTTATTTTAGCTCTCCTGCAGAGATTTGAAAGCTGCTCTGATGGCTGATCCATCACAGGTGTATTTTTACCTCACTGACCTTCTCACTGTTGTAATCCAGCTGAAGTGCTGATGTGTGAATCATTTTGAGAAGTAGACGCTGCAGCACCCACTTATTGAAAAACGATGACATGATACTGTTCTCTCTTTGGAATTATTCTGCTTCACGCTGCCTCTTCTGTTCTCAGCAAATCTCTGATTTTTTACTAAAAATGATCCAAAGTCTGCAAAGAGAACTTGGGATACAGAAAATAAAAGGCCTGCAACTTATGAATAACTTCAACATCTGTGATAAAACATTATTTCACTACAATTGATAAAAAGTAAAACAGCTAAAGTGTTAAAACCTGCAGTTCCTTGAATGTCCACTTGAGGCTGGCTGCAGAAACAGCAGAAACCACATACACACTCATTCAAAAATTGATCTTTACAACCAAAATGAAGACGTTTGCAGCCTGGTTCTCATTGCAATTATTTTGTTTTGTTTGTTTTGGGATTGTTTTCAGATTCTATATCTTAGGTGTCATTAAACAAACATAAACAATAAATTACTATCTATTAAAAGAGCTCCATATTCAATAAATTAAAATAGGAATGAATAACTTCAAAGAAGAAGAACAGCTATTTTCTTTCATACTGAGAAATGTCAGGCCTCTAAAAAGTAAGTTTAATCTATGCACTCAACACCAATTTTGCTCATTTTTGTCACTTTTTTTCTATTTTTTTGCTGCTTTTTAGGAAAATTTCTGCTACTTTCTTTCTATTTTCCAAGTTTTCTCTTAACTTTCAACCCTTTACACCACTTTTTGACCATTTTTACCACCTTTAACTTATTTTAAATGCCACTTCTTGCCATTTCTACAACTTTCCACCGCTTAAATTGTTTCCCTCGCAAATGCAGTTTTAAACAATTTGGCTTTTTGTTGAGCAGGGTTGAGTATTACTAGTGTAAAGCATAAAACGTACTGTAAAAAAATTGAATCTGGTATAGGTTGAAGAAATATCGCACCACCTGTGATGAGGGTATTGAAAAGTTCACAGGTGTTTCAAACACTTGTGGACCAGATCTGCATCTCTTTTCAAAGGGAGAAAATAATTATTTAATCAGAAGTAAGGAAATTTACATTGTTACAGCAGCAAACAAGAACGCGCTAAGTGCAAAACTTCATTATAAGAAAATATCTTATAGAATAATATTGTAAAAGTAGCTTGAGTAGTTAAAGTACTTTTTTTTCCAAGAGGCAAACACAAACAGATATGGAGGGTAATTTTATTTGAGTTTTTTTTTTTGTAGGGAGAGAGAAGAGAAGGAGGTTTCAGAGCAACTTTGGAGTAAAACTGCGAACAAACGGGACTGTGGGAAAAGCTGGAGCCCCCAGAGAAAAAACCCACGCACCAGTACTTTTTTAAAAACACCGTCACCAGAAATGTCTCCGTACGAAAACATCTCTGGTGACGGCGTTAGTGTAACTCAGAGTATAGCCAACGTTTTGGTGATACAGCTGTGTTTAACACGTCCGACATGTGTTTACAGTTTCCACCGAGAGCGTTTTAGCTTCAGGGGCGAGGAACGACTCCCTACGTGAGGAAGAAACCTCGGGCAGAACCGGGCTCTGGTGGACGGTCGTCTGCCTCGACCGGGGGTTAAAGGGTGGGACAAGAAGAAGAAGGGGAGGGGGGGCAGTTTGGATGTAGAACTACAAACAAACAGGACTGTGCAAGCCGGAGAACCCGGTGAGAACCCACGCATCAGTACTTTTTTAAAACCAAGGAGAAAGAGGGAGGGGGGGAGGAAGGGGGGAGGGAGAAGTTACTGCTGCTCTGAGTCAGAACAACAACGAGCCTCCTCCTCCTCCTCTTCATCACCTCCGCTCTCTTCCTTCTTGTGCTTCTTCTCCTTTAACTCCTTCTTTTTCGCTTTCAGATGTTTCCTCAGCGTCTTTTCCTCCTCGGTTTCTGTTCTAAACGTCTTCTGCCAGATCGTTCTGTTCTTCTTGGTGATGACAAGAACCAGCTCGTTGTTCTCCTCCTCCAGGTCTTTGATTTTTGCCAACAGAGCGTCTTGTTTTTCCACCATTTCTTCTTTGACGTTTTCCTTCTCAAGCTCCAAGATCTTGGTCTTTGTTGATCTGGTTTCTTCCTCAAAGTCTCGAACTCTGTCGGCCAAACTCTCGTTCTTCTCCTCCAGGTCTTTCTTCTCCTGCTGGATCTTGTTTCTAAGAGAGTTAAACTCCTTTTCTTTCTCCTCCATCTCCTTAGAAAGCTGAAACGTACTCCGGATAAGTTTGTTAGAAAGACTTTCTTTCTCCTCCTTGAGTTCCTGGATGAAGCTGTCCCTTTCTTCCAGTTGTTTGTTCAGGTTTTCCAGCTTCATCTGGCTCTGGAGAGACGACTTTGACAGTTTCTCTCTGAGCTCAGAAACTTCCTGCTTCTTCTCGTCCTCCAGCTCTTCGATTCTGGCCGACAGAGTCTTTCCTTTTCCGACCAGTTCCTCTTTTTCTGCCTCTGCCTTCTTGACTTTGGCAGTCAAAGTGTTTTCCCTCTTCGTCAGCCCGATGTTTTCCAGCTTGACCTCAAAGATCTTGGTCCTGGTGGATTTGATGTCTTGCTCCACTCCCTTGACTCTGTCGACCAAAGCCTGGTTCTCAGCGGTCAAAGTTTCCTTTTGCTCGGACAGTTTGATGTTTTCCATCTCGAGCTCCAAGATTTTGGTCTTTGCCGATCTCGTCTCCTCCTCAGACTCTGAGACTCTGTTGGTCAGAATCTGGTTTTTCTCCTTGAGGTCTTCGATTTTGGCCAACAGAGTCTTCTCCTTCTCCACCATTCCCTCTTTTTCTGCCTCAGCCTCCCTGACTTTGGCAGTCAAAGTGTTTTCCCTCTTGGTCAGACCGATGTTTTCCAGCTTGACCTCAAAGATCTTGGTCCTGGTGGATTTGATGTCCCGCTCCAGTTCTGTGACTCTGTCGGCCAAAACTTTGTTCTTTTCTTCCAGCTCTTTGATTTGAGATGAAACCCCCTTCTCTCTCTCCGTTGACTCCCTTCTTTCTTCCTTCTCCTTCCTAAGCTCCAGGATGAGGTCGTCTCTCTGCTGAAGCTGCTTCTTCACCTTCTTCAGCGTCCTCTGACTTTCTTTCTGCAGAGAAACCATCTTGTAGTTCTCCGCAGACACTTTGTACACCTCCTCTCCGAGCTCATTTCCTCTTTTTCTCTCCTCCTCCAGCTTCGCAGACATTTGCTCCATCTGCTCCTGCTTGATTTGGAGCTCCCTCCTGAGCGTGGAGACCTCGGTCTCGGAGTTGTTGCCTCCATCCAGGTCACGTCGCTGCGTGTTAGAGTTCATTGTTGATCTATGGATGTGGTTGAACACGGTCGTAGATTAAAATCTCTGTGGTTGGTTGTGGACTAATCTCTCTGGTCGACTGTCGAACTGTGCGTGAAGTGGATCTGGACTCTGATAGTGAGTGTGTGGACTAAAGGACTCTCTGTGATTCTGACACACCTGTGTCATCACAGGGTCATAGAGCGTGTTTACCTTTAAAACCTGCTGTTCAAACTAAAACTCAGCTACTTCAAATATAAACAATTCATAATAAGAGATGATTTTACAAAACAATCTTGTGTGAAACTTAAATAAAAACAGAAAACAATGATTTGCAAATCCTGTTAAACCTATATTCAACTAAATACTCCACAAAGACAAGATATTTATTGTTCAAACTGATGTGATTTTTAGCAAATATTAACTCATTTTGAATTTGATGTTTACAGCAGTTTCCTAAAAAGCTTGGACAGGTTCATGTTTCCTCTGTGTTTCATCACTTTTCCTTTAACAACTCTGGTTCAGTGTTTGTGAACTGAGGACACTAATTGTTGAAGCTTTGGAACTGGAATTCTTTCACATTATTGTTTATGAACAACTTCAGTTGATCAACTGTCTCAGAGTTTGTGTTGTTGTATGTTGTTCTTCATAATGTTCCACACATTTTCAATGGGAGACAGGTCTGAACTGCAGGCAGGTCAGTGTAGTAGCTGCACTCTTCTACTACGGAGCCACGCTGTTGTAACAGGAGCAGAATGTGTCTTGGTTTCATTGTCTTGCTGAAATAATCAGGTACGTCCCTGAAAAAGACAAAGTGTCTTGGATGGCAGCAGATGTTGCTCCAAAACCTGTTTGTACCTTTCAGCATTAATGCTGCCTTCACAGATACTGGGACAGTTACCCATGATGCCATGGGGCTCTAACACACCCCCATACCATCACAGATGCTGCTTTTGAACTTTGCTCTGAGAACAATCCTGATTGTCCTTTTCCTCTTTGGCCCGGAGGACACCACGTCCTTGATTTCCAAAAAGAGTTCTGTGGCGTTTGTGTGTGTTGTTGATGTCTGACTTTGTCTTTGCATGGTAGAGTTTGAACTGTCACTTGTAGATGTAGTGATGAACTGTGTTAACTGACAATGGTTTTCTGAAGTGTTCCTGAGCCCACGTGCTAATATCCTTTACACAATGATGTGGGTTTTTAATGCAGCGCCGCCTGA
>RPOG01005452.1:0-32176 GCA_008086565.1 Thalassoma bifasciatum | reverse complement strand
CCGCCCCCTGGTGTCTGGCTGCAGTATAGGTCATACGCCCCGCCCCCTGGTGTCTGGCTGCAGTATAGGTCATAAGCCCCGCCCCCTGGTGTCTGGCTGCAGTATAGGTCATAAGCCCCGCCCCCCCATGTATTCCAGATATGAGCCGGGAAAACTTTAAAAAATTACGACACCTCGTAGAAACGTTTCTCTCATCTTTACGCTAAGGTGGTATGATGATGTCATCTGGCTGCTTGGTGTTCAGGTGTTTTTTTTCTGAGAAGTTAGTTTCTCATTAGTTATTGGACGTTAAAAACCGCGATATAAGTTTCGTTTTACGATAGTTGACAGCTGCCATTCATGAGTAGTTTTTATCGGGGATATAAGAAACTTCAGGAAAGAGCCAAAAGGAGACTAAACCTTCTGAAGAAGAAGAAATAAATATTTTTATTTCTCTTTTTTACTCGGCTCCACCAGAAATTCTCTACCGCGAAACGTGTTTTTTTTCTTCAAAAACTTAGAACGGTGACAGGAGGAGCCACGCTGTTTATTCTATATACAGTCAATGATTTTACCTGATTTCATTTTCTTATAAAAAAGAAGAAGAAGAAACAATTCAGCTACTGTTTCTTTAAGAATCATCGAGGCCACTCGGATTTAATGATTGAGTCGGAGGCTGAAATGTTAGAGTTAACAAAAATGGCAAGAAAATTTGGATCAAAGTTGGAAAATATTCAATTTTTTTGGAAAAAAAAAAGGTCTAAAATTGGCAAAAACCAGTGAAAAGAATCAAAAATGAGTGAAAAACAATAAAAGATTCGCCAGAAAATTGGGAAAGAATCTGGAAAATAGTGAGAAGGTATCAAACAATTGGTGCAAAAGAGTACAAAAAAGGTGAAAATTGACTAAAATGGCCAAAAAGCAACTAAAATAAACAAGCAAGTTTTGGAGGAATCTTTACAAAATTCAGAAATGAGCAAAAGTGGTGAAAAAAAGTGACAAAAATCATTAAAAAGTGGTAAAAATGGCCAAAGTCAACAATAATGGCAAGAAAGTTGGGAATAATCTTGGAAAGTAGTTTGTTGCAAAAAATGGGTAAAAACAACAAAAATTGGAAAGGAGTATCAAAAGCATAAAAAATTATCCAAAAGTGGAAAAAAAGGTTAAAAGTGACAATAATGGCAAAGAGATAACCAGCAAATTTTGGAGTAAACTTTAAAAAAACTAATGGGGCAAAAAAAAATGGTGAAAAAAGTGACGAAAAACATTGGAAAGTGGTAAAAATGGCCAAAGTCAACAAAAATGGCAAGAAAAATGGGATTAAACTGGGAAAATATTCAGTTTTGTAGGAAAAAAAGTGGTATAACTTTTTTTACGATAGTTGACAGCTGCCGTTAGTGAGTAGTTTTTATCGGGGATATAAGAAACTTCAGGAAAGAGCCAAAAGGAGACTAAACCTTCTGAAGAAGAAGAAATAAATATTTTTGTTTCTCTTTTTTACTCGGCTCCACCTGAAATTCTCTACTGCTCAGACTCTGGCTGCAGTCTATGATTTTACCTGATTTAATTTTCTTATTAAAAAGAAGAAGAAGAAACAATTCAGCTACTGTCTCTTTAAGAATCATCGAGGCCACTTTAGAACTCAGAGTTCTAAAGTGCCCTTGATGTTTCTTAAAGAGACAGTAGCATATACCACTGTTCTTGACCCCTGAGACACATTAATTTGAGTTCTTGTTTCTTTTTTTCTCGTGACTTTTTGAGAAACATCCTTAAAGTCTGATGCTGAAATCCTGCGTCGCACCTTTACCTGAGCGTTTTCTCTCCCTCTGTGTGTTTGCAGGACGATGACGGACATGGAGAACCCTCAGATCAGCACCTGTAACAAAGGTGACCAACATTACCGCAGCTCGCCCAGTAACCAGTCGTCCTCCAGTGACCCGGGTCCCTGCGGCAGCGCCACCTGGTCCCAGCAGCCCGGATACGACGGGTACGCCGCACGCCACACCCCACCGCCATGTTACTTCTTCCTCTCCTTCTTCTCCTCTCAGAGTTTTATTTTTTATTTTATCCCCCTGCAGCTTCAATCAGCCTCTGCTCTATTTTTCTGAGAACATGCCATTTTGCAAAATGACGGCAATTTTTCCACATGAAATGACCAAATCAGGCGCTTTTTGCTTTTTTTTTTGGTTCCCGTGAACAAAGCGCGGCGTTTTCTGATCCCACATCCTGAGCTCAGAAAACGCCACATGATGGAGGATGATGACTTTCATACATGAGTTTTTTTTTTTCCTTTTATGTGCATTAAATCCGACATAAACGGGCTTTTTGTGAAGCGGCTGCTCCGGTTTTCCAACGATAAAAAGTTTGAAGTCATTTTGGTTTTTATCACTTTAACGACACTTTTCTTCTCCTGCGCTAAAACGAGCACTTAAATATAATCAGAAGTGATTATAAAGTCTTTTGTATCTCCTGCAGCGACTGGAGTGCCACTTTAGAAAACTGCGCCGTCATTTTAGAGCAATTAAAAAAAAAAGAAGATTTTAGACGAAACAACAAACGCAGAAATGATTGTAACCGTTTTTTTTTTTTTTCTGCAGCGACAGAAACTTTCCCCCGTTTGTGTTTGTGCCTCAGGTTTTAAACTCTTACATCTGTCAGTCTGAGTCTCGAGCTGAAACCTTCAGAGACGCTCGTCTGTCAGCGAGCGCTTACACACCGTGACAGGAGGCTTAGCTGCACGCCGCTGCACGCCGCCGCGCTCCTGTCAGACGCCTCAGAAGTGCAGTGAACTCTCGGAGATGGCCGTGCGCCGTCAGAGCCGCCGTTAAACGCAGCCTCTGCTCCTCGGCTCTAACCTTTAATGAGTCTTTACCCTTTTATTAAGACTCACGACGGGAAAAATCAACGCTCTGTGTCAGGAGCAGAGAGCGCAGCCGCCAAAGGTGGTCGCATGTCGCTCTTCGTTCTGTTAAAGCTGAGGAAAGATTACACATTTACACACACACACACACACCCATCAGGCGCCGTTTATAAAGTTACACACACTATAAATAACAACTTTTCTCCACATTTGACCCTGAAAATCACTTTTTATGCAGATTTAGAGAAATACTCGTGAAATTTATTTGTGAAATATAATAATGTGACATATGAATGTTTCTAAACATTTACTTTACATTAAAAATATTTATCTAAGATTTCTAAATATTCAGCTCTGATTTCCGCGGATTAAACTCAGATTTATGGATATAAAGCTCAGATTTCTAAGTATTTTGCTCAGATTTTGAATTTTTATCTTGGAGTTTTGAATAATTACTTGAGATTTCTAAATTTATAGCTCAGATTTCTAAAAATTTAGCTCAGATTTCCAAATTTTTTTGCTTGGATTTCTAGTTATTTGCCTTAGATTTCTAGATATTTATCTCAAATTTCTAAACATTTAGCTCAGATTTAAAAGTTTTTAGCTCAGATTTCTAAATATTTTGCTCAATTTCTATTTTTTTTCCCTCTGATTTCTAGATATTCAGCCCAGAATTTTAAATATTTAAATATTCGGTTGGATTTCCACAGATTAAACTCAGATTTATGGATATTAAGCTCAGATTTCTAAGTATTTTGCTCAGATTTTTGAATATTTATCTCAATTTCTAAATTTTTATCTTTGAGTTTTAGATAATTAATTGAGATTTCTCAATTTATAGCTCAGATTTCCAAATATTTAGCTCGGATTTCCAAATATTAAGCATAGATTTCTAGATATTTAGCTCAAATTTTTAAACATTTTGCTCAGATTTCCACAGATTGAGCTTCATTTTTGAATTTTTAGCTCAGATTTCTAAATATTTATCCAAATTTCTTAATTTTTTCCCTCAGATTTCTAGATATTCAGCTCAGATTTTTATATAGTGAGCTCACATATTTAACAATAAACTCAGATTTCTACATTTTTATCTCGGAGTTTTAGATAATTAATTGAGATTTCTAAATTTATAGCTCAGATTTCTAAACATTTAGCTCAGATTTGGAATTTTTAGCTCAGATTTTTAAATATTTATCTTAATTTCTAATTTTTTTCCCTCAGATTTCTAGATATTCAGCTCACATTTCTAACAATGAGCTTAGATTTCTGAATTTTTATCTTGGGGTTGTAGATAATTAATTGAGATTTCCAAATTTATAGCTCAGATTTCCAAATATTTGCCTTAGATTTCTAGATATTTAGCTCAAATATCTAAGTATTTTGCTCAGATTTTGAATTTTTAGCTCAGATTTCTAAATATTTATCCAAATTTCTTAATTTTTTCCCTCAGATTTCTAGATATTGAGCTCAGATTTTCACATATGGAGCTCACATTTTTAAGAATGAGCTCAGATTTCTAGATATTGAGCTCAGATTTTCACATATTGAGCTCACATTTCTAACAAGGAACTCAGATTTCTGAATATGTAGTCAGATTTCTACATTTTTATTTTGGGGTTTTAGATAATAAATTGAGATTTCTAAATTTATAGCTCAGATTTCTAAACATTTAGCTCAGATTTTTAAATATTTAGCTCAATTTCTAATTTTTTTCCCTCAGATTTCTAGATATTCAGCTCACATTTCTAACAATGAGCTTAGATTTCTGAATTTTTATCTTGGGGTTGTAGATAATTAATTGAGATTTCCAAATTTATAGCTCAGATTTCCAAATATTTGCCTTAGATTTCTAGATATTTAGCTCAAATATCTAAGTATTTTGCTCAGATTTTGAATTTTTAGCTCAGATTTCTAAATATTTATCCAAATTTCTTAATTTTTTCCCTCAGATTTCTAGATATTGAGCTCAGATTTTCACATATTGAGCTCACATTTCTAACAAGGAACTCAGATTTCTGAATATGTAGTCAGATTTCTACATTTTTATTTTGGGGTTTTAGATAATAAATTGAGATTTCTAAATTTATAGCTCAGATTTCTAAACATTTAGCTCAGATTTTTAAATATTTAGCTCAATTTCTAATTTTTTTCCTCTGATTTCTAGATATTCAGCCCAGATTTTTACATATAAATGTAAATGTTACATATGAATGTTTTACAAAAATGTCCTGATGCTTAATATTCAGATATGTTCCTAAACATTTGCTTTACATTAAACATATTTATCTAAGATTTCTAAATATTCAGCTCGGATTTCCACAGATTAAACTCAGATTTCTAAGTATTTTGCTCAGATTTTGAATTTTTAGCTCAGATTTTTACATATTGAGCTCCCATTTCTAACAAGGAACTCAGATTTCTGAATATGTAGTCAGACTTCTACATTTTTATCTTGGAGTTTTAAATAATTAGTTAAGATTTCTAAAATTTTAGCTCAGATTTTTGATTTTTAGCTTGGATTTCTAAATATTTGCCTTAGATTTCTAGATATTTAGCTCAAATTTCTAAACTTTTTGCTCATTTCTATTTTTTTTCCCTCAGATTTCTAGATATTGAGCTCACATTTCTAACAATGAGCTCGGATTTCTGAATATTAAGTTGAGATTTCATAATTTATAGTTCAGGTTTCTCACATTTTAGGTCAGATTTCTTAACATTTAGCTTAGATTTTGAAATTTAACTCAGATTTTTAAATATTCATCCAAATTTCTTAATTTTTTCCCTCAGATTTCTAGATATTCAGCTCAGATTTTTACATATTGAGCTCCCATTTCTAACAATGAACTCAGATTTCTGAATATGTAGTCATATTTCTACATTTTTATCTTGGGGTTTTAGATAATTAATTGAGATTTCTAAACATTTTAGGTCAGATTTCCACAGATTGAGCTCAGATTTCTAAGTATTTAGCTCAGATTTTTAAATATTTAGCTCAATGTCTAAATTTTTTTCCTCTGATTTCTAGATATTCAGCCCAGATTTTTACATATTGAGCTCACATTTCTAACAATGAGCCCAGATTTCTACATTTTTATTTTGGAGTTTTAGATAATTAATCGAGATTTCTAAATTTATAGCTCAGATTTCTAAATATTTAGCTTGGATTTCTAGATATTTAGCTCAAAATATCTAAACATTTTGCTCAGATTTCAAAGTTTTTGGCTCAGATTTCTAAAATTGCGTCGTTGTTTTTTTCCCCTCTTCCTTCCTCTTGTTTCTCTTTTGTCTTATCTAATGAAACAGGGCAATGCAAACACCGGCTGTCCCATAATTCTCCTGCCCCCCCCTGTTTTATGTCACTGTCTGTTTTTGTGAAATTTTGTTGCTCTGAAACATGTTTAATAACAAATAAAGCTTCTTGTATTTCGACCTCAAACCATCTGCATGTCTCTGTCAGAGAAACTCGTATGAAGCTCAGATTAATCCTCTTCACTTTCCTCCTTTTCCTCCTCAGGTGTCCGTCTCCCATCCTCCATGAGAGGGGGGGGGACATGCAGGGGGGAGACGGGGAGATCCACAGAGAGAGAGAGCCCACCTTAGAGAGGACCAGGTCTGCAGGTGAGTCCACGAAGCCACCGACAAAACACAACTTTAACTTCTGATTCTGACAACTTTCTCAGTGTTTTTGAAATTGTCTCACTTGCATTTATTTTCCTTTTTGAAATCAAGGATAAATTAACTAGGATAAATTAATTAATTAAATTAAATTAATAAATTAACTGTTCCTTGCTGCATGTGGCTGTACTATTAGATATATTTAACTTTTTCATTTAATTGTTTACATTTTATTGCTTTTATAGTGAAGATTTTTATGGCTGTGGAATGACCTTGATCCATGGGAAATAAAGAAAAATGGCTCCTTAAAGGTTGCAGACCCCTGCTCATGTGTTTCAGGGTTCAGCTGAAATAGAATGATGACAACATCTAATGGCTGCATAGCCACAGCACATTCCTCTGTCAAAAACCCTGGAACAAGTTCGTTCACATACGTACCCTAAAAATCGTCAAATTCCGACTTTTGGGACAAATTTCTGAACTTGGGGTTAAACTCGCGGAAGAAATAAAGAATAATAATCCTTATGATTCCAAGAGGGCCTTCGCCACTCTGCGGTCACTCGGGCCCTAAAAAACAAGATCAGCCCCAAAATTGGAAGTTTTCAAGCGAGACTGGGAATCAGATTTATTGCCAAGAAGTTTTTACAGCCCAAGGAATTTGTCTCGGTGCAAACAGCTGAAAACAAAACAAGAGCATACAGAAAGAAAAATTAAGAATATAAAAAATATATCAATTTCAATATAATCAGAAAAAATAGCGAAACAAGTTGGTTCAGCTGTTCCCAACCTGTGGGCCGTGGCCCGCCGGCGGGCCATGAAAGTATTGTGAATGGGCCGCCAAATCCCCCCAAAAAAGTCTGGTCCAAGTGAAGTGTAAATACAAAATACAAATAAACAGAATAATGTAAAGAATGTTAAAACTCAGCCATGTTTAAAGGACATTAACAATGTTCAGATATTCATATATAAAAAATAGTCCTTTAAGAAGATGTGTTACAGCCAAATAGGTAACATGACCTGAAACTTAACAATGAATTGTAACAAGTTGTTACATTTTGGGGAAAAAGTTCTGATGTTTTGGGCTCAGCATCTGTTTTATTATTGAAAAGTTATTACATTTTGGGTTGCTGTTACGTTTCAGGTCATTTTTACAAATAACAAGGTATTTTATATAAACAAAGTAATTGTTTTATTATCATTTTATTGACTTAATTCTTGTTATTGTTTTTATGTGACTGACTGTATGGCTGACTATGAAACATGTGCTGCTGTCTTGGCCAGGACTCCCTTGAAAAAGAGATTTTTTTTTTTTTATCTCAATGGGAAAACTCCTTGTAAAATAAAGGTTCAATAAAAAAATAAAAATATCCTCCGTAGTTATTGGGTCAAAGGTGGGCCCCAACATTTTTGAGACTTAAAAGTGGGCCCTGAGTTGGAAAAGGTTGGGAATCACTGCTTTACAGTATTGTGATTTAAACTGACTTTTTGGTCTTTAAGAAAAAGGATAAGACTTAAAAAAAAAAGGATAAGTCGCAAGATTATAACAAAAATGGTTTAAAAAAAGTGACTCAAATGGACATGAAGCAACAATAATTGGCAAGAAAATAAGAAAAAATGTTATTAAAATGGGTCAAAATTGGCCAAAATTGGGAGAAAACTTGAAAATTTGTCAGAAAGTTGCAAAAGTTTCCCAAGGCCTGGTATTTCTCTTTAAAATCTCCTTTTTCATTGATCTTATGTAATATTCTTACTTAGGTTTTCATTATCTAAGAATATTAATGGTTAAAAAATGCAAAAACAGCAAAGAGTAGCAATAAAACTTAGTTTGAGGTGGTAAAAATAGGCAAAAAGCAACAAAATTGGCATTTAAATGGGGAGTGAACCTGGAAAATAGTGAGAAGGTTAAAAAAAAATGGTCCAAAAGTGGCAAAAAAGAGTGAAAAGTGACTAAAATGTCCAAAAGAAACAACAAAAATTGGCATTTAGTTTGAAATAAAACCTGGAAATACTCAAAAAATTGTCAAAAGTGGTCCAAAAGTTGCAAAAAACGGGTTAAAACAACAAAAATTGGCAAGAAAATTGGGAGTGAACCTGGAAAATAGTGAGAAGGTTAAAAAAAAAATGGTCCAAAAGAAACAACAAAAGTTGGCATTTAGTTTGGGATCAAACCTGAAAATACTCGAAAAAATGCAAGAAATGGTGAGATTTGCAATGCAAGAATATTGTGATTTAAACTGACTGTTTGGTCTCTTAGAAAAAGGATAAGACTTTTAAAAAAGCACGTTCCCCCTCTTTAAACAGGAGGAACCTTGTCTTTTTGGACCTAAAATGATCCTAAATGAACAGAACAACCCTTTCACCATAGATGATCCTGTATTTTTAGTGTGAAAACGTGACTTTTCTGTCTGATACTGACTGAAAGTGTTTCTCCTCCGCAGAAGCGAAGTGGCACATCCCCTCCACGAAGATCCTGAACCCTCTGAAGCAGAGAGAAGGAGGAAAAGACTCGCCCAACAAGCTGTCCAGGGTAAAAACCTGACCTACTTTAATCCCAGTCTGAGAGATTCGCTCTGACTTTACATGTGTTTGAAATTCACCATCGGGCTCGTTTGAAGGCCGCCGCTCGCTCGTTCGCTCGTTCGCTCAGACCCGGTTTAGCCTCATCAGCGCTGAATCACGGGGGTCACATCGCCCTCATCGGGGGGCGTTTGCCTCGACCAGCGGTTCATCCGGAGTATTAAAGCTCCCGCCGTCGCCTGCAGACTCTCATCACTTCATCAGCATGCAAATGTGCGTCTCATCTCATCACGGCTTCCTGTCGTCGCTCACTTTTCTAGGACACACTTTCCTAGAAGGTTGAATATATTAAATGATCACGCTCTCTCTCTCTTTCACTTTCCCTTTTTCTTTTTCTTCTGCAAACGCACAATCTCTCCTTCTTCCATTCCTCCCGTGGCGCTGGAGGCTGGCAAACACAGCTAACGACTTCTTTCAGAGCTTTTAAAGCGTGTCAGAGGATAAAATATTTAAAGCATCCCTTTGGTATTCTTCTCCCTCATGCACAGAGCTTGTTTTCTTGAATCAGAGCGGATGTTTGTGACGAGATAATCGGAGACGTTTCAGAGCGGAGAGAGGGAACGTGACGGGTCGGCGTCCTCAGATCTGAGGTCACCGTTTCTAATCTCGCCGCACGAATAAAAAACACTGATCTGAGAAGTTTTGAGGCTTGTTTCTGTGCCGTTTGGTGCAATGTAGTCGAGAAACTTTGGGCCATTTGCTTAGAAATTAGATTAAATCGCAATATTCTAATCACAGGCAGTGAAATATTTCTATAACCTGAAATGTGTCAGAATATCAGCTACAGATGTTTTCTGTTCTACACCAGAGTTACTCAACCAAAGAGACAAACTGTTCAAAACTACCTTTACAAAAGAAACTATACAAGTGGAGAAAAGAGGCAAAAACAGCAAAGAGGAGAAATAAAACTTAGTTTGAGGAAGTAAAAATTGACAAAAAGCAACAAAAATTGGCATTTGAATTGGGATTGAACCTGGAAATACTCAAAAAGTAGCAAAAATGGTCCATAAGAGGCAAAAAAGAGTGAAAACGATCCAAAATACAACAAAAATTATCGAGAAAATTTTTGAGGAAACTTTGAAATAATTGAGTAAGGAGCAAAAATGCTTAAAAAAGTGAAGAAAAGAAGTAGAAATCGGTAAAAATGGCCAAAGTCAACAAAAATGGCAAGAAAGTTGGGATTCAACTTGGAAAATAATCAGTTTGTTGCAAAAAAGTGTTTCAAAAGTGGCAAAAATGACAAAAATTGTCTAGAAAATTGGGAGTGAACTTGGACAATAGTGAGAAAGTATCAAAAAAATGTTCCAAATGTGGCAAAAAAATAAGGTAAAAGTGACTTAAATTGACAAAAAGCAACACCAGAGTTACTCAACCAAAGAGACAAACTGTTCAAAACTACCTTTACAAAAGAAACTATACAAGTGGAGAAAAGAGGCAAAAACAGCAAAGAGGAGAAATAAAACTTAGTTTGAGGAAGTAAAAATTGACAAAAAGCAACAAAAATTGGCATTTGAATTGGGATTGAACCTGGAAATACTCAAAAAGTAGCAAAAATGGTCCATAAGAGGCAAAAAAGAGTGAAAACGATCCAAAATACAACAAAAATTATCGAGAAAATTTTTGAGGAAACTTTGAAATAATTGAGTAAGGAGCAAAAATGCTTAAAAAAGTGAAGAAAAGAAGTAGAAATCGGTAAAAATGGCCAGAGTTAACAAAAATGGCAAGAAAGTTGGGATTCAANACACCAGAGTTACTCAACCAAAGAGACAAACTGTTCAAAACTACCTTTACAAAAGAAACTATACAAGTGGAGAAAAGAGGCAAAAACAGCAAAGAGGAGAAATAAAACTTAGTTTGAGGAAGTAAAAATTGACAAAAAGCAACAAAAATTGGCATTTGAATTGGGATTGAACCTGGAAATACTCAAAAAGTAGCAAAAATGGTCCATAAGAGGCAAAAAAGAGTGAAAACGATCCAAAATACAACAAAAATTATCGAGAAAATTTTTGAGGAAACTTTGAAATAATTGAGTAAGGAGCAAAAATGCTTAAAAAAGTGAAGAAAAGAAGTAGAAATCGGTAAAAATGGCCANAACACCAGAGTTACTCAACCAAAGAGACAAACTGTTCAAAACTACCTTTACAAAAGAAACTATACAAGTGGAGAAAAGAGGCAAAAACAGCAAAGAGGAGAAATAAAACTTAGTTTGAGGAAGTAAAAATTGACAAAAAGCAACAAAAATTGGCATTTGAATTGGGATTGAACCTGGAAATACTCAAAAAGTAGCAAAAATGGTCCATAAGAGGCAAAAAAGAGTGAAAACGATCCAAAATACAACAAAAATTATCGAGAAAATTTTTGAGGAAACTTTGAAATAATTGAGTAAGGAGCAAAAATGCTTAAAAAAGTGAAGAAAAGAAGTAGAAATCGGTAAAAATGGCCAGAGTTAACAAAAATGGCAAGAAAGTTGGGATTCAACTTGGAAAATAATCAGTTTGTTGCAAAAAAGTGTTTCAAAAGTGGCAAAAATGACAAAAATTGTCTAGAAAATTGGGAGTGAACTTGGACAATAGTGAGAAAGTCTCAAAAATGTTCCAAATGTGACAAAAAAATAAGGTAAAAGTGACTTAAATTGACAAAAGCAACACCAAAGTTACTCAACCAAAGAGACAAACTGTTAAAAACTACCTTTACAAAAGAAACTATACAAGTGGAGAAAAGAGGAAAAAACAAATGAAACAAAAGAGCAGGAAAAAATGGTGAAAATTTAGGGAGAAAATAGTCAGTAAGTCGCAAAATTGTAACAAAAATGGTTAAAAAAAAGTGACTCAAATGGACATGAAGCAACAATAATTGGCAAGAAAATAAGGAAAAATGTTATTTAAATGGGTCAAAATTGGCAAAAATTGGGAGAAAACTTGAAAAATTGTCAGAAAGCAGCAAAAGTTTCCCAAGGCCTGGTATCTCTCTTTAAAATCTCCTTTTTCATTGATCTTGTGTAATATTCTTACTTAGGTTTTCATTATCTAACAATGTAAATGGTTAAAAAAGGCAAAAACAGCAAACAGTAGCAATAAAACTTAGTTTGGGGTGGTAAAAATGGGCAAAAAGCAACAAAAATTGGCATTTAAATGGGGAGTGAACCTGGAACATAGTGAATAGGTTAAAAAAATGGTCCAAAAGTGGCAAGAAAGAGTGAAAAGTGACTAAAATGTCCAAAAAAGCAAAAAATATTGGAATTTAGATTGGAATAAAACCTGAAAATTCTCGAAAAGTAGCAAAAAATGGTCCAAAAGTTGCAAAAGTTGGTTAAAACAGCAAAAATTGGCAAGAAAATTTGGAGTGAACCTGGAAAATAGTGAGAAGGTTAAAAAAAATGGTCCAAAAGAGGCAAAAAAAGAGTAAAAATTGAAAAAAATGTCCAAAAGAAACAACAAAAGTTGGCATTTAAATTGGTAAAAAATGGCCAAAGTCAACAAAAATGGAAGAAAGTTGGGATTAAACTAAGGAAATCGTCAGTTTGATGCAAAAAAAAATGGTCCAAAAGTGGCAAAAATGGGCAAAAACAACCAGAATATGGCTGTTCGCTTGCAGCAAAACTGTAAAAACTGCAGTTCCTCAAGTGTCCACTAGAGGCTGGCTCCAAAAGCACCAGAAACCACACACACACTCATTCAAAAAGCAGAAATAAACGTGTTTACGGCCTGGTTTAAAACATGGTTTCAGTTTGAATAGATCATTTTTCTGTCAGGTAGACTTCTTCTACTCCAGATAAATGCTTTTGTAGACGTGTTTTCATGATACGGCGCCCCCTGCAGTTTGGGAATGGAAGCCAGTGGACACGGCGTTGAGGGAGAAAAAATATCAAAACTTTCCCACTGATGGTTTATTTTAAGCATCAGTTTTAAATAATTCTGTTTATAACTCAAAGTTTATCTCTGTCTGTCAAAGATAATTATTAATCCAAACAAGAATCAATGATTCAAGCAGCAAATAAAACATTTATGATGTGAAGAAATCTGTGTCTTATAAGGACGAAATGATCAGAGGGAAAGAAGGAGCAGTTTGTCAAGAATTATGCAACTTTATTTGCAGTTATTTCGTCTTATTGCGACTTCAGATGAGTTTTAAAAATGTGGAGAAACAGAGATGCCTGTAATTTGGCGCCTGCATCCTGATGGGTAAACTGTCCCCTCCGCCTCGTTAAAGCGACCGTAAAAAAAAATTTGCACCTGGGTCAATGACGTGACGTCCCCTTTTTTGTGTCCGAGTGCAATATTTCCTTCCATCATGAATTGAGTATTTCATCACATGTATTTCTTTATTCTATGAAACCTGTGTTATTTGAACACATCTTTAAACTATTAAAATATAACATGTTTTTTTGTGTTTTGGTTCCTCAAACCCCCAAAATGTCAGGTGGTGCAACCGTCCTGACAAGTATCCACAGTAATTAAACTCTAAAAATTGAATGTCAGTTATTGTAAATGGAAATTAAAAATACAGTGGCATTATTTTATGCTTCAACCGTTTTAAATAAAACATTCTTTGCAAATAAAAAGAATTTTAAAGCTGTTGAGAAATGTCAAAAACTTTTGTCCCGTAATTTTCACCTTGTCAAATGTCAGGGTGGTGCAACCGTAACATTAGACTTTTATTTTAAAGTGAAGAGAATAAAACAGGAAACAGGAAACTGCATCAGCCAGAGGAGCCCAAATGACATTTGTGACCAAGTGGAAAAGTTTGTAGATTTCTCTGAAATACTGATAAAAAAGGTTTTTTCACTTCATTGGTGACTGGAACAATTTCCATGTCAGGTGGTACAACCAATGTAATAATGTGAAATGTTATTTTAACATCAAATTATTTATCTTATTCACAAATAAAAGAAATGAAACACACAAAATGAAAATGTATGAGTCACTACAGACACTTGAGAGATACTTGCCAATAATTTCACACAGAAAAAATAACAGGAACATATAAATATATTTTCATATATTTGGTTGCTCCACCTGACATTTTTGGGTGCTCAAATTAAAAATACTAAAAAATAATGAACCTAAAAACTTTGAAATGTCGGTCAACTACTGAAATCTGTCAGAAAACATAATTCTTCACTCAGAAATATGTTTTTATCCATTTTCAAAGAACATTTAAAAATACGTTTTTAGACCCTCTTTTTGTCATTGACCCAGCTGCTGTTTGACCTGCTGTGATTCCTGGTATTATTTTTGTTTTCCTCTGGAACAGACGGGCGATAAAAACTCCAGTCACTCCAGCAGCAACACGCTGTCCAGCAACGCCTCCAGCAACAGCGACGATAAGCACTTTGGCTCCGGCGACCTGATGGACCCGGAGATCCTGGGCCTCACCTACATCAAAGGGGCGTCCACCGACAGCGGCATCGACACCAACCCCTGCGTGGCCCCCGGGGCCCGGGTGCTGCTGCAGGGCCGGGTGGGGGAGCAGGGGCACCCGTGGGAGCACCACGAGGACGGGGCGTCAGAGGAGGATCATGGGAAACTCTATCTGCCGCAGGGATACGCCGCCGCCATCATGTCCAGTCACGTGACGGAGGGAAGCATCGGCGACCTCAGCGAGATCTCGTCGCACTCAAGGTACGAAACTGAGAAATGTTTGTGAACGATGTTTTTCTCCTTTTCAGGAAACTTCATCTGTGATTTCACTCATTTTTCCCCCCGAAACGTTCGAGATTAAAGTCTTTTAAGTGTTTTTATAAACAGAAATCTAAAAAAAACGAAGAAGCAGAGTTTTGTTTGAGTATTTTCCCTCATAACTTTTCCACATTCTCCAAATGAATAATATTAAGTTCAGTAACATTACAGAAGATGCCGTTTGATGTGTGATGACCACAATATGATTACTTTATATTTCCATGCATTAATACATTAAACAATATGTTGGATGTTAAGATGCTTTAGAGAACAAAACCTTTCACCACGTTTCATTATTTCAGATGATGTCATGATGTCACAATATAAGACAATGTTCTTTGCTGCCATTTTATATTTCGTAACAGAATACGAAATAATGTTTAGTTACAAAGCGTTACATCGTGTCACGTTGTGTTTCATTGGATTAAGTTGGGTTACATCTGGTTACATTGGGTTACGTTGGGTTACACTGCGTTATGTTGGGTTAAGTTGGGTTAAGTTGGGTTATGATGGGTTATGTTGCGTTATGTTGTGTTACACTGCGTTACGTTGGGTTATGTTGGTTTATGTTGGTTTATGTTGGTTTATGTTGGTTTACGTTGGGTTATGTTGGGTTACGTTGGGTTATGTTGGGTTACGTTGGGTTATGTTGGGTTATGTTGGGTTATGTCGTGTTACACTGCGTTACGTTGGGTAAGGTGAGGTTACAAATTGATACATTACAAAACAAAGTTCAGTTACATAGCATTACATAGTTTCTCATTGCGTTAGATTGGATTAAGTTGGGTTACGTTGTGTTATGTTGGGTCACGTCTGGTTACTTTGGGTTAGGTAAGGTAACATTATGATACATAAAGAAACAATGTTCAGTTCTGTCATGTTAAGTTCCATAGTTTTACATTTTGTCACATCGGATTATGTTGGGTTACATTAAGTTACACTGGTTACATTGCATCACATTGGATTATGTTGGGTTATGTTGGTTTATGTTGGGTTATGTTGGTTTATATTGGGTTATTTTGGGTTATGTTGGTTGATGTTTGATTATGTTGGTTTATTTTGGGTTATGTTGGTTGATGTAGGGTTATGTTGGTTTATATTTGGTTATTTTGGGTTATGTTGGTTGATGTAGGGTTATGTTGGTTTATATTTGGTTATTTTGGGTTATGTTGGTTGATGTAGGGTTATGTTGGTTTATATTTGGTTATTTTGGTTTATATTGGGTTATGTTGGTTTATATTTGGTTATGTTGGGTTATGTATGTTTATATTGGGTTATGTTGGTTTGTATTTGGTTATTTTGGTTTATAGTGGGTTATTTTGGGTTATCTTGGTATATATTGGGTTATGTTGGTTTATAGTGGGTTATTTTGGGTTATGTTGGTTTATATTGGGTTATGTTGGTTTATAGTGGGTTATTTTGGGTTATCTTGGTATATATTGGGTTATGTTGGTTTACATTTGGTTATTTTTGGTTATGTTGGTTTATATTTGGTTTTGTTGGTTTATATTGGGTTATGTTGGTTTATATTGGGTTATGTTGGGTTATGTTGGTTTATTTTGGGTTATGTTGGCTTATATTGGGTTATGTTGGCTTATATTGGGTTATGTTGGTTTATATTGGGTTATGTTGGTTTATATTGGGTTATGTTGGGTTATGTTGGTTTATTTTGGGTTATGTTGGCTTATATTGGGTTATGTTGGTTTACATTTGGTTATTTTTGGTTATGTTGGTTTACATTTGGTTATTTTTGGTTATGTTGGCTTATATTGGGTTATGTGGGTTAGGTAAGGTTACATTGCGGCACACTGTCTTATGTTGGGCAACGTTGTGTTATGTTTGGTTACATAGGTTTACTTTGCTTAATGATGAATTATTTTGCTTTATGTTGTGCTATCGTTGGTTACATTGTGTTCCTTAGTGTCAAGTTGGAGGAACAATGTTCAGTTCTGCCATGTTAAGTCACATTGGGTTAGAATTGGTCATATATGGCTTCGCTGCCTTGCATTGGGTTACACTGGGTTATGATGGATTATGTTGGGTTACATAAAGATACATAAAGAAACAATGTTCTTTTCTGCCATATTATCTTACAGTACATTATGAAGCAACACATCACAAAAAAAGTTGAGTCACATTAGGTGATAAAGTGATTTAATATGTGACGACTAATTAAGTCACATGGACACATTTTATTTAATGCTCTGGTGTTTTGATGCTTCTCAGTTGGAAACTTCACTCCAGCTGTTGTGAGTCACTAAGTTCTGTGTTGTGTTTTTTTATCAGTTTTATTTTGAGCTGTGAAGTTTCATCATGTGGAAAAGTCTGACAGGGTGAATACTTTCACAAAGCTCTGCTGTTTTCTGCTGTTTTCTGCTGTTTTCTGCTGTGAGGTTTCGTTTTTTTCGCTCCACGCTCGAGCGCCAGAGGCTTTCTGAATCTTTTCAAAGGAGGATTGAAGTTGTTCTCAAAGTGCAAGAAGTTACCAGAAAACTTTATTCTGTTTGTTGCTTTCATTTGTGACTTAAGCTCACTTCACGTTGACGCTTCTCTTCAGGATTTTTTTTTATTTTAAATCCATCTGCTGCAGCTGAGAAATCACATCCTCTTCATGGTTTAAGGTTTTTTTCAGACGTGTTGAGACGTTTTAAACAAACACGAGAACAAAAAGGAAGGTTCCCGGCTGCTCGCTGACCTTCTCTCCCAGCCGGGCGCCCTCTCCGATGACCCTCCGCCTGACTTTTCCAGCTGTGCGGCGGCGCTGGGTGGAGCCGCCGTCAGGTCAAAGCGTCACGGGGGGTTTCATCACACCATCGCCGAGCCCCACCCGTCAGACCGGGGCCCATCTGTGGGCGAGGAGAGGTGTGACGGGGCTCGAGAAACGCACCCGTGTGTGCGTGTTCGTGTTTGTGTTGGTGCAATCTGTTTGTTGACCCGTCCGGGCGGCGCCGGAGCCCGATGTCACTCAGGAGCCGACGCCGTCACCTTGACGACTGCGGTGCTTCCCACCTTTTTATGTAACGCTCCCTGACAGTAGAGTGTCATCTGAGTAAACAGTGAAGCAGCAGGAGCTCACGCAGCAGTGGGGGGGTTTGGGGGTTTGGGGGTTGGGGGGGGCACAGATGGTCATGAATATGGAAGCAGAGTCTGGAGCGCCTGCAGCTAAAGCCACCTCTGTTGTCTCAGGGCGCCAAAAGACGACGACGACGACGGCGGCGTGTTTACGGAAAGTTTACAGAAAACAAAGAGACGCCTGAGGAACGAGACGACAAGAAATGATGAAGTTATTATCGCAAAATCTGACGTTTATCAGCAGAAATAAGACGAAAAACTCAGAGTCTGAGTCACAACTTACTGAGAGAAAAGTGTCGTCTGCAAAGAAACAAACAATTTAAAACCAAATTATAGTTTTAGTCTTTATTCTATGGAGAAAACTTTCCTCAGCCTGTTTTAAACATTTCTTTTTAGTTTCTGTCTCTTTCCTCTGATTCACCTGCCCTTTTGGAAACAGGCCTTAGTGTTTAAGGCCCCTCCCCTCCAATAACAAATGTTGGACAAAGATGTTTACAAAACGAGAAAGCAGAATTCTATAGAAACCTATTTCTGACAGTGAGAAATTTTAAAATGAAAAACTGGATTTGTTGAGTTTCTTTGACCATAAAGGACCAAAGAAAAGAGTCAAAATTTTGAGTTTTAAGCTCATTACGTGAACTTTTAAATTTGAGAACTTTGACTTTTTTTGTTTGTAATTCTGACTTTTTTCTAATTCAAATACAATTTTCTCAACATTTGACTTTGCTCTCTTAATGTCCTGTCCTAATAATCCCAGAATTTGATTTTTTATCTCATATTTTTGACTTTTTCTGAAAAAAATTTTTTTTTTTTCTTATTCTGACTTAGACATCTTGAAATTTACATTTAATTTTCTTTAAGTTTTGACTTTTATCCCAAAACTTTTTTTTTTAAGCTCGATTTTTTTCACTTTCTTTTTCAGAAAATTGACTTTTTTTGTCTCATTTTGACGTGTATATAAAAAAATTGATTTTTTTTTCTCATTTTTTTTTACCTTTTCTTTCACCAAATTGACTTTTTTTTTCATTTTGACTTTCTCTAAAAGTTCCTGGTACTGTAAAAGTTCCTGGTACTATAAAAGTTCTCGGTACTCTCAAAGTTCCTGGTACTCTAAAAGTTCCTGGTACTCTACTGTAAAAGAACCTGGTACTCTAAAAGTTCCTGGTCCTGTAAAAGTTCCTTGTACTCTAAAAGTTCCTGGTGCTGTAAAAGTTCCTGGTACTCTAAAAGTTCCTTGTACTCTAAAAGTTCCTGGTGCTGTAAAAGTTCCTGGTACTCTAAAAGTTCCTTGTACTCTAAAAGTTCCTGGTACTGTAAAAGTTCCTGGTCCTCTAAAAGTTCCTGGTACTGTAAAAGTTCCTTGTACTCTAAAAGTTCCTGGTCCTGTAAAAGTTCCTGGTACTCTAAAAGTTCCTTGTACTCTAAAAGTTCCTGGTCCTGTAAAAGTTCCTTGTACTCTAAAAGTTCCTGGTGCTGTAAAAGTTCCTGGTACTCTAAAAGTTCCTGGTACTATAAAAGTTCCTGGTACTATAAACGTTCTCGGTACTCTTAAAGTTCCTGGTACTCTAAAAGTTCCTGGTACTCTACTGTAAAAGAACCTGGTACTGTAAAAGTTCCTGGTACTGTAAAAGTTCCTGGTACTCTAAAGGTTCCTGGTTCTCGTGGTGCAAACAGCTCTGTTGCTGATGGATCAAAAAGATAGAAATGTTCACTAATATTCATAAATTTCAGAATCTTTATTTCTTTATTGAAGCGTATTTTCACATCCCCTCTCACGTTTTCATCTTTAATCGCTCAGATTCTTTATTTTCCTCCACGTTTACGTCAAAGCTTGAGTTTTTCTTTCCTCTGAGACGTCAGGTCGTTGATTCTGTCATGAATCTGTGAATCTACGAAGAGTTCTCCCTCGATGCTTCGATGCTGCTGGAAAAAAACGCTTCAGTGTGATTTGAAGGCACTGACCCTTTAACGCGCTCTGACAGCTGATATTTGACTAAATTCTGAAAGGACAAAGGTCGGCGGGAGTACGCGCTCGCCGCTCTGAGTCATCTCTGGATGTAGGTCAAAGGTCAAACAGCTCGACTTCACTCCGCAGAGGAAATGATGTCATCGCAGTTTTTAAATCATCTCATTGATCTGTTTTATTTTTCCTTCTTCCTCCTTTTCTTTGTTTTTCTCTTTCTTCTTCATGCATTCGATCATTTTTGAGTTACGTTCTGTTTTTATCCCCTCCCTCCTCCTCGCTCAGTGGCTCCCATCACTCTGGCAGCCCGTTGGCCCGCGGCGCCCGATACTGTATGTCCGCCGACTCCTCCAAGGCGTACACCATCCCCCAGACCAGCAGCTCGGGCCCAGAACCAGAACCAGAACCAGAACTGGGTCCAGAGCCCGGCTCAGAGGCCTGTGGACAGACACGCCCACAGCAGGGCGCCAAACCCGCCGCCGGCGTGAAGGCGGCGGCGGCGGAGGAAGAAGACGCCCACGGCAGCGAAGGACCGCCAAACATTTCAGAGTGTGGGTGAGTGAGTGAGAGAGAGAGAGAGAGAGAGAGGAAACGCTCTCCACCTACGGCTAACTATGCTAAGCTAACACGCTAATCACGCTAATCACGCTAATCACGCTAAGACTCTGCCGCGACGGTTTCTCTCGAACTAACGCGTTTATTTTCCTCCTGCAACAACTTTGAAACTCAGAATGTGAGAAAAGAAGAAAAAAAACTTTTATTTCACTAAAACGCAATAAAGCTAAATGCACCACAAAATGCGCTACAGAAGCGCAGAAAAGCAGAAATTTTGTCAAAAGTTCATTATTTTGATTTTGTTCCTGAAAAATTGGCTTTTTTAAAATTTTGACTCCATATCCCCGATTTTGACATTTATCTTCAGGTTTTTTTTGTTATTTTTTTAACTCATAATTCTGACTTTTTCTCATTTTAGCTTATAATTCTAAAAAAATTGACTTTAAATCTCATTATTTGATTACCATTACATAAAAATGACTTTTTTTTTCTCATTTTGACTTACAAAACAAAATTTTGTTGTTTTTTTAAATCTTTATGTTTTGGTTTAATTATCCCAATGTTTAGACTTTAATGTCTTTTACTCAAAATTTTGACTTTGAAGCTCATTATTTTGATTTTGTTTTATGAAAAATTGACTTTTTTCTCATTTTGACCTAATTTATAGAGCTAATGACTTTTTCTAGCTCCTTCTTTTGACTTTTATCTCACAATTCAGACTGTTTTTCTGAAAAAATTAAGTTTTTTCTCATTTTAGCTCATATATCTAAAGTTTAATTGACATTATGTCTCATTAATTTGACTTTCTCTTTCAAAAGATTGACTTTTTAGACTTTTTTAAAAATAAAAAATTTTACCTTTAACCTCATAATTTTGATAATGTTTCTGAAAAATGAACTTTTTGACTCTATACCCAAAATTTTGACATTTTGTCACAAAATTTTGACTTTTTAACTCATTATTTTAATTTTTTTGTGAAAAATGACATTTTTTTCTCATTTTGACTCATTTTGATTTTATCACTTTAGAAGATTAAAGATTAAAGTTAAACCGACAAAATAATCAGACCGTTTGAGCTGAATAATACCTCAGAGTCAGAGCGAGTGAAATAAAAAACATATTTCTATCTAAATGGAACGGTTTTGTTTTGGGAACCTTCCAGTTCCCGGTACTCTAAAAGTTCGTGGAACTGTTAAAGTTCCTGGTACTGTAAAAGTTCCTGGTATTGTCAAAGTTCCTGGTATTGTCAAAGTTCCTGGTACTGTATAAGTTCCTGGTACTCTTAAAGTTCCTGGTTCTCTAAAAAGTTCCTGGTACTCTAAAAGTTCCTGGTTCTCTCAAAGTTCCTGATCCTCTTAAGGTTCCTGGTTCTCTAAAAGTTCCTGGTACTCTTAAAGTTCCTGATCCTGTAAAGGTTCCTGGTTCTCTAAAAGTTCCTGGTACTCTAAAAGTTTCTGGTTCTCTTAAAGTTCCTGATCCTCTACAGGTTCCTGGTTCTCTCAAAGTTCCTGTTCCTGTAAAAGTTTCTGGTACTGTAAAAGTTCCTGGTACTCTCAAAGTTCCTGGTTCTCTGAAAATTCCTAGTACTCTTAAGGTTCCTGATACTGTAAAAGTTCCTGGTACTGTATAAGTTCCTGGTACTGTAAAACTTCCTGGTACTCTAAAAGTTCCTGGTACTGTAAAACTTCCTGGTTCTCTAAAACTTCCTGGTACTCTAAAAGTTCCTGGTTCTCTAAAAGTTCCTGGTTCTCTAAAAGTTCCTGGTACTCTAAAAGTTTCTGGTTCTCTTAAAGTTCCTGATCCTCTACAGGTTCCTGGTTCTTTAAAAGTTCCTGGTCCTCTAAAGGTTCCTGGTGCTCGTGGTGCAAACACAGCTCTTGTCGCCCTGAATTTTTCCAGCTCTGATAAAAACCTGCAGATAAATCAGTTTCATGAAGCCGCAGACAGAAACACACTCTGCACGTGTCACTTGTGGTTATCGATCGCTCCCGTGAAACCGGGTCCCGTCGGACCGCCGCGCTTCTGCCGGATCAGCATCTCTGCAGGACGCCAAACGACAACACACACACACACACACACACACACACACACACACACACACACACACACACACTCCGCTCAAGGACAGAGAGACGTAGATACACAAACACTGAGAGGAGGAGGAGCGATGATGTCACCGCGATTCATGATCAAGGAAACATGGAAACAGAGTCCAGGTGTGTGTGTGTGTGTGTGTGTGTGTGTGTGTGTGTGTGTGTGTGTGTGTGCGTGTGTGTGTGTGTGTGTGTGTGTGTTTCCTGAGTAATTTCATTAATGCTGTGAAATCTCCCACTAAAGTGCTCCATGATTGATGGCGTGCTCTGAAGTAATCCAGTTAGACGCCGTCGCCGCCGCGTGTTTGTTTTTATATTCACACTTTTATTCCCTCTTACGTTAAACGCCACCACCGCCGCCGCTGCCTCATGATGAATGCTCTAATATTGCTCCCAGATATTGTTGCAGCATAATGAACTTCCTCCTGCTTCCTGTGAACTTCCTGCAGGATGTGCTAACGATGCTAACGATGCTAACCCCTCGCCGTTTCTCTCTCTCTGCTTCCAGAGGAGCCGAGAGCTTGTTATCCTTTCTGCTCTCGATGCTGTCTGAGTATTCCAGGTACACACTCGCTCAAAGTCAGCCCCCCCCCCACCCCACCACCCCCCAGTCTGACCCAGCCTGCCCCCCCACCCCCACGTTTTTTTATTCTCTGTATCAAAATATTCACAGATTTAAACTGATTTTCCTGAGAATCAGCAGCTTCAAGCTCCAGTTTTTTTAAGGATTAAGGACAAAAAATTTAAGATGAAGTTAAAATTTGAGATAAAAAAGTTGATATTTTAGAGAAGAAGTGAAAAATTTTAGATGAAAAGACAACATTTGGGACCTGCATTTGGCTACAGCAGATGAAAGTGAAGGTTCTGGAGTGGCCATCTCAGTCTCACAAGGCCAAGTTAAAGTTTTTAGCTAAAAGTTGAAATTTTGCACACAAAAAAAAAAAACTCCAGTTTTTCTGTGAAATTAAAACAAAAACATCAGATTCTTTTTAATTTTTTCTTTAAATTTGAATTCATTTGAATTAAAAACAGCTGAATTTTGAGATTATTATCGCCAGTGTTCTTTATGTGCTAACAGGGTTTTAGTTTTTGTTTGGGTTATAAAGGTCAGTGATGCTCTGGTGCTAGTTCTTGGCTTGGCGCTAGTGTTGGTTTGTTGCTAGCACAGGGCTAGAGCTGCTTTAATGTGAGAGTTGGTTTTGTGCTAATGCTAGTGCTAGTTTGTTGCTAGTGTTTGTTTTCTAAAGCTTTGGTTTTAGTGCTTGACTGCATGCTAGCACTGGGTTAGCACTGGTTTGGTGCTAGCTGTGAGCTTGGTGCAAGTACTTTTTAAGTGCTGATCTGGTGCTAGCACTGGTCAGGTACTAATTCTGCTGATATGTTGCTAGTGTTCATCTTCCAAGGCTTTAAAGCTAGCTCTTAGCCTGGTGCTAGCACTGAGTGAGAGGTGGTTTGGTGCTAGAGCTAGTACAGCGCTGCTATGGTGCTAACCCTTGGATTGGTGCTCACACTGGGCTAGTGCTGGAGTTTGTTTAGTGCTGGTCAGGTGCTAGTGTTAATCTGGTGCTTGTCCTTTTTAAGTAGTTATCTTGTGCTAGCGCTGTGTTTGGCGCTAGTCCTGGTCAGGTGCTAGTTCTGCTGGTTTGTTGCTGGCGTTTGTCTTCTACTGCTTTATATCTATCTCTTAGCCTGGTGCTAGCACTGAGTTACAGTTGGTTTGGTGCTAGCTCTGAGCTCAGTGCTAACACTGGGCTAGTGGTGGAGTTTGTGTAGTGCTACCTGTTAGCCTGGTGCTAGTGTTAGCGTGGTGTCTTTGCTTTTCAAGTAGTGATCTGGTGCTAGTTCTGCTGGTTTGATTCTAGCACAGGGCTAGAGCCGCTTTAATCTGAGAGTTGGTTTAGTCATTCAGGCGTCATTTCTGTCTTTTAATATCTTGAAATAAAGGAGTTAAGGAGGTGAAAGCTTTAAAAATCAGGGTTTAATCACAGAAAGACGTCTCCTTCATCGTCTGCAGTTAACGTTTATGCAAAAGTCCAAAAAAAAAGCCCTGAACAGACTTCACTTGAGGATTTTTTTTTTTGGAGCGCAGGATCTTTGCTGAGTCAGGTCGGAAGTTTTCTCTCATAAAATTCACCAACTTCAGAGTCACACAAGAAGAAACTCCAACATCTGACGCCTCCAGAAACTCCTCTCTCCTGGTGTAAACGCTCTCACGCTCCCTGTGTTGTTGTCCGATCACTCCCTGAGCTCCGTGTTAACACTCCTCTCTCTCCTCTCTCTCCTCTCTCTCCTTCACAGTCTCTTTAGTCTTTGGCAGAGTGATCTGTGACTCTGTCCTAACCCTGTGACCCCTGGTTCACCTGAGCAGCATGGAGTCACCTGAGCATGCTGATCCTGACTCACTCCTCCTGCAGGTTTTTATCCTCCACCGTGTCTCTGACGCTCGTTTTTCTTCTGTTCCCTCTGTTTTTCTGCAGGACGCTGTACGCTCAGGAGGCCTGCAGGCTTCAGGCCGCGGAGCGAGACGGGAAATCGCTGCAGAGACTTTCCAAAGAGGAGTACGTGAAGATGATGCTGCCGGGGAGTCCACCGGGAGAAGACAGGAGTCGGAAGGTGAGATTGGGAGAAAAAAAATTTACAGAATCTAGTTTCTGAGCTCCTCTTGCATCTTTCATCCAGTGCTGCACTGACATTTCTGGATTCTGAGTCATGAGGAAAGAAAAAGAAAAGTGAATCCAACTGTATAAAACAGGAAAGGGATATAAAAAGATATCCAAGGAACTGAGGATGCCAATAAGCAGAGTTCAAACTCTAATGAAGAAGTGGAAAATGAGGGATTCTGTTGAAACCAAACCACAAAAATTTCAGCTACAACTGCCAGGAAAATTGTTCTGGATGCAAAGAAAAAAAAAACACAAATAACTTCAGCTGAAATACAGGACTCTGGAAAAATGACACAAAGTTTTTTTTGAGATTGTAAAGTGGAAATTCTTGAATGAAATATAGAAATTTGGGAGCAAAAGTCAAAGATTGGAGGTAAAAGAAAAAAAAACGAGATAAATACCCAAAGTTTCGAGACAAAATTTCAACTTTGAACATTGAAAATCTGAGATACAAAGTCAAAAGTTTGTAAAAAAGTCAGAGTTTCAGAGTCAGAGAAAATAAGTCCAGTGTTTTAGATTAAGAAGAAAAAAAAGGAGAAAAAATATTATTCTGATATGAATTTATGATGTAAAAAGTCAATATTTTAGAGAAGAAGTCATAGTTTTGAAATTAAAAAGTGAGAAGTTTTCGATGAAAAGTTGAAATTTGGGACCTGCCATTGGCTACAGCAGAATAAAGTGAAGGTTCTGGAGTGGCCATCTCAGTCTCACAAGGCCAAGTCACAGTTTTGAGCTAAATGTTGAAATTTTGCAAAATAAATAAATAAATAAATAAATAAATCCAAATTTTTTGAGATGAAAGAAAAAATTTGAGATAATTGTCAAAATTTTGAGGGAAAAAAATCCAAATTTTGAGATAACCCTCCCAACACAAATACACACACATACACAAAAAACATTGAGTGTAACGATTAGGTCAAAATTTTTGGACAGAAGGTTAAATTTGGGATAATTGAGTCAAAATTTGAGATATAAAGTTGGATTATGAGATTTTAAATTCAAATTCTTGAGATAAAAGTCAAAATTAACCAAATAGTCAAAGTTTTAGATAAAAAGTCAAACCTTGAGAAAAGACCGATATTTGAAATTAAGGACCAAAAATTTAAGATGAAGTTAAAATTTGAGATAAAAAGTTGATATTTTAGAGAAGATGTCGTATTTTTGAAATTAAAAAATTAAAAAAATTTTAGATGAAAAGACAACATTTGGGTCCTGCCATTGGCTACAGCAGAAGAAAGTGAAGGTTCTGGAGTGGCCATCTCAGTCTCCTGACCTCCATATCATTGAGCCACAAACCTGCAGTTTTTGACCACTTTCCATGAGTTTACCCTTTTCAAAAGAGAAATAAAAACACACTGACGGGAGTAAATATGAATTCTTTGACAGAAAGTCAAACTTTTAAGGACAAAAGCCAAAATTCTAAGATGAAAAGTCAAAGTTTAAGATAAAACTATGAGGAAAAAGGCAAACTCTTGTGGAAAAAAAGTGAAATTTCTAGGATAA
Organism: Thalassoma bifasciatum; assembly: GCA_008086565.1. NCBI lineage: Eukaryota > Metazoa > Chordata > Actinopteri > Labriformes > Labridae > Thalassoma > Thalassoma bifasciatum. The sequence goes on along the minus strand of RPOG01005452.1, from coordinate 5,618 downwards.
TAAGTCTCAATTTTGAGATAGAAGAGTCAAATTTAAAGGATAAAATCTTGAATTTGAGATAAAAGTCAAACTTTTAAGGTGCTTAGTCAGAATTCTGAGATAAAAAGTCAAAATTTACACTCATCAGCCCAGAAGCTGCACATGAGACGTACTTGGACGTTCACACATGACAATGATCCATTTTAGCCAAGTCAGAGTTTTTGGATAAAAGTTGAAATTTTGCAAAATAGAGGGGGAAAATAATCCAAAATTTTGGGATGAAAGAAAACCCAAATTTTTACAAAAACCTCCAAAACATTGGGTTAAAAAGAAAAAATTTGACACGATTAAGTCAAAATTTTAAGACAAAAAGTTGAATTTGGGGTAACTGAGTAAAAATCTGAGATATGAAGTTGGATTATGAGATTTTAAGTTCAAAATCTTGGGGGGTCAAAACAAGCAAAAAGTCAAAGTTTTAGATTAAAAGTCAAACCTCGAGAAAAGTCCAATATTTGAGATTAAGGACAAAAAAAGTGAGGAAAAAAAAAACAATTTTGAGATGATGTTAAAATTTTGAGATAAAAAGTTGATATTTTAGAGAAGACGTCCTATTCTTGATATTAAAAAGTGAAAAATTTCAGGTGAAAAGACAACATTTGGGACCTGCCATTGGCTACAGCAGAATAAAGGGAAGGTTCTGGAGTGGCCATCTCAGTCTCCTGACCTCAATATCATTGAGCCACTCTGGGGAGATCTCAAACCTGCAGTTCATGCAAGACAGAGCAAGAATTTACAGGAACTGGAGGCTTTTTGCCAAGAAGAATGGTCAGTTTTACCATCTGAGAAAATAAAGACCCTCATCCACAACCAGCACAAAAGACTTCAAGCTGTCACTGATGTTAAAGGGGGAAATACACGCTGTTAAGAACTGGGGGAGGGAAACTTTTCATCAGGGTCATTCTGGAAGTTTCTGTTGCCAGTAAGGATGGACAAACAACCGCAAGCACAGACGGTGAAATATTAGTTACTCAACCAAAGAGACAAACTGTTAAAAACTACCTTTACAAAAGAAACTATACAAGTGGAGAAAAGAGGAAAAAACAGCAAAGAAGAGAAATAAAACTCAGTTTGAGGGAGTAAAATGCCAAAAAGCAACAAAAACTGGTATTAAATTGGGATAAAACCGGGAAACACTCAATGTATAGCAAAAAATGGTCCAAAAGTGGCAAAAAAGAGTGAAAAGTGACTAAAATGACTAAAAAGTAACAGAAATTAGCAAGAGAATTTTGGGAGGAAAAATTTTAAAAATTCAGAGAAAAGCAAAATGGTGAAAAAAGTGACATAAAACAACGAGAAGTGGTTAAAATGGCCAAAGTTAGCAATAATGTTTGAGTCTGGGAAATAGTCAGTTAGTTGCAAAAAATGGCAAAGGTGTCAAAAAAAAGAGCAAAAATTGTGAAAAATGGGCAAAAACACCAAAAACTTGGTAAGAAAATTGGGAGTGAAGCTGGAAAATAGTGAGAAAGTATCAAAAAAATGTTTCAAAAGTGGCAAAAAAGAATAAAGTGAAGGTTCTGGAGTGGCCTTCTCAGTCTCCTGACCTCAAACCTGCAGTTCATGCAAGAATTTACAGGAACTGGAGGCTTTTTGCCAAGAAGAATGGTCAGTTTTGGTCCTAAAAAGACTCAAGTTTATAATTTCAGATAATTTCACTTCCTGTTGGAAACAAACATGTGTCTGTGCTGATGGAGCTGATGGAGCTGATGGAGCTGATGGAGCTGATTGACCCCCCCCTCCCTGACGTTGACTGGCACCGAGTGTTTGACTAATTTAATTTAGCTCAGGCCTGAGTTTGCTCAGTCGGGACGTCATGGATTAAAGCCAGAGAGTGCATTGATGTTTGATGTTCTGGATCCTGCAGACTCTATTAATTGCATCTACTGTTCCAAACCCCCACCACCCCACTGCCCCCCCACCCTCCCCTCAATCCATTATCCACCAGGAGGGACCCTGGAGATCCACAAACCGTCTATTTTTGGAGGCTGTTCAGCTCTGAGAGAAATGCTCTTTACCCCGAGTGCAGACGAACACGACTCAGGCAGAAACAGGACGTTTGTTCTTAAAGCTGCAGGCGCACGTGCACAACATGTCCTGATGTTTCTAAACCTGAGCTTCAACCTCTTAAACAAACTTTTATGATAAACTCATTTGTGGGATTATTTTCCTGAACTCTAATCTGCTGAAATGCATTTTCATGTGTTTTGTATTTGGAGAGAGGACGTGTTGATAAAGACCCTAAAATTCAGCATAAAGTGGAAAAAAATAATGTAGCGTAACATAGTGTAACCTGACGTATCTTAATTTAAAGTACCATAATGTAACTTAATTCAAAGTGACAACGTAACATAACATAAAGTGATGTTATGAAAAATAGCTGACAACATGTACAGGACTCATTAAGTTACAAATCATATTTCACCATAATATAAATTAGAGCAACATGACAGAAAAATATCACAACAAAACGTACTGTAACACAGTGCAACTTAACGTGGCAAAATGTTGTGTAACATTACATAATTTAAAGTCACATAACATGTTACTTAATGTAATGTGACCTACATTATGTTACCTTTAATATGTAATATTACATACGTAATATAATGTAACAATGTTACAAAACCTAACATAACGAATTAAAACACGTAACACAATGTAACGTATTGTAACGTTATATAAAGTCGTGTAAATATACTTAATATGGTTGAATGTAACGTAACGCTATGTAATATAATGGGATGTAACATGATATAGTGTTATATCGTAGCATAAGAAACAGTAACAAAACTGATGTTACATAATGTTATTTAAGGATACAAAACATAATATAATATAACAAATCAGTATGTTACATAACTTTAAGACATGTTATAATATGGAATAAAATCCAACTTAATACAATGTAATGTAACATAGTTGAACATAATGGGAGGTTATCTGAAAAATGTAACTTTACTTTATATGACTTTGTCTAATGTAGCATAATATGTGACTTAATTTAATGCAATGTTACATTATGTTTACTACCAAAACAATGACAGTTTTCAGCAAATAAAGAAACAATCTAACACATGCTGTTTAACATTAACAAACCTCCACCTTGAGTAACATTGTGTAACGTAATGTTTTGTGGTATAAAGTTATACAACATGACATAATGTAGTTTAGAATAATGTAACGTACTGAAACATAATATTATGTAACTTCATATGATGACAATAAAAAGTAACATAAAGTCATGCAACGTAAAGTAACATATTACAATTTAAGGTTAAAGTGGAATAGTACGAATAACTAGGGGGGTGCATTTCCTTTCAGCAAATGCAGGAAATGCTGAGCATCGATTTCGACACTTTTGCTTTTCCTTGCAGAAAAAGATGCTGAGCAAACGCTCCATATTGTAGCACGCTCAGCATTTCAACATAATAATAATAATAGAGTCAAATGATTTATTCCCCTGCATCTTTGCTGTTATACAATTTAATGTAATGTTTGAAAAGACGTTCAAATCGTCAAATCACATTTGAGTAAACAAGTCATAATTTTGAGATAAATTGTTGCTCTTATGACATACAAGGTCAAAATTTCCAGATGAAATAGTCAAAATTATTATGTAAAAGTCAATAATTTGACATGTTAAAGTCAAAATTTGTGATTCAAAAGTCAGAATTCTGAGGTGAAAGTCAAATTCTTAGGTAAAAATAAAGGAATTATGGCTTTATTTTGATTTCTTTTTTTAAAAAAAGGTCAAAAATTGTTATAAAAGTCTAAATTTGTTATAAAAGTCAAAATTTTGAGACAAAAGTTGAAATTTGTGATGAAAAAGGTGAAAATTTAAAGGTTCGGATCTGGCGTCCTGGATCACGAGCAGGAATCAAATTACAGTGATGGCGGCGTGTTCCTCATTTAACGCCCTTAAACCGCTTTAATCTGCTGAGTGATTAAACCAAAACCACCGCAAAGGTTCGCGCCCGTGTCACTTCCTGTGGTCACTGATGCTTTTGTGTGGTTGAGCAGGTGCTGGGAGATTTCCCTTCGCCGCCGCCGCCGTGTCCGCTGGGACGCCCTCCCTCAGACAGGTGAGCTATTGTGTGTGTGACGAGGAGGAAAAGCAGTTCACGCCTTCCTGTCCCTGAGGGGAAGAAGAGGGCGGCGGCTGAATCGGTGGTTGTCCGACACTTCCTCCCGAGCGGCGCGTCGAAAGGTTTCAGCGCCGGTTTCTGTCTTTGTTGGGAGCGGGCGGGTGGCGAGGGCGAAACGAGGAGGAAATCAGGACAAATCTCCGAGGATGTGTCAGCGCTGCAGCGGCTGATTAGAGCGTCTGTGTTGTGTGAAGGAATTCAAACGTATTAGAGCGTAATCACAACGAGGCCGGCTGCCAATCGGAGGAGGATCCGCTCAGAAAAAAAAACAGTTTTTTAATCCTGAAGGTCTGATAAATAAAACACCGTCGCTTTAATGCGCTCAGCAGGAGAAGCATAAATGTGCCAGGACGTCTTCAGAGAAGCTTTTGAAGCTGCAGATGAAATAAACACGACTCTGCTGCAAACGATTTCACTCACCGTGACTCCTGAGCAGGGGAGGCTCTACAGGGGGGGGCACAGGGAGGCTGCTGCCCCCCTAAAAATAGCCTTAACCCCCCCAGTTATGAAAATTTAATTCAAAGAAAAGTTAAAACTCATCAGACACATTTATAAATTACTAAATGACGTTACCACCCCCGCACCCACCTCCATCATTAACATAAACCATCTGTAAAGAAATTGAAGAACCATGAAGAAATAAAAGAACCGAGAATTAAAAATGGGAGAAATTCACAGACTGACTATGAGACTATGAGACAAAATTAGGAGATAAAAGTCGAAATTTGGAGCAACAAAAATCAAATTTTGAGTTTGAAAGTCAAAATTATGAGACATTAGTCGTAATTCTGAGGGGAAAACAAATCACATTTGAGTTAACAAGTCATAATTTTGACATACATTGACATATGACTTATGACATAAAAGGTCAACATTTACAGATGAAATAGTCAAAATTATTATGTAAAAGTCAATAATTTGACATGTTAAAGTCAAAATTTGTGATTCAAAAGTCAAAATTCTGAGGTGTAAGTCAAATTCTTAGATAAAAAAGAAAAATTACGGCTTTGATGTAAATTATTTTTTTTCAAAAAGGGTCAAAGATTGTGGTAAAAGTCAAAATTTGTTATAAAAGTCAAAACTTTTAAATAAAAAGTCAAAATTTTGAGACAAAAGTTGAAATTTGTGATTAAAAAGGTGAAAGTTTAGAAGTTAAAAGTTGAATTTATCAGACAAAATTCAAAATTTGTAATAAAGTCTAAATTTTTTTAGAGTAAAAGTGAAAATTCAGAGACAAAAGGTAAAATTTGTGATAAAATCAAAATTTTTAGACGCAAGCTCAAGGCTAAAACAGGAGCTAAAGGCTAAAACAGGAGCTGAAGGCTAAAACAGGAGCTAAAGGCTAAAACAGGAGCTAAAGACTTAAACAGGAGCTAAAGGCTAAAACAGGAGCTAAAGACTTAAACAGGAGCTAAAGGCTAAATCAGGAGCTAAAGG
>RPOG01005451.1:0-19161 GCA_008086565.1 Thalassoma bifasciatum | reverse complement strand
AATTCAAAGCGGTGGGCATGGGCCAATGTCTCTTTTGTCAGCCCTGGTATGACCTGATTTGGCTTTTGTCAGCGGCCTTTTTCCACGCAGCTCTCCCGCTCGGAGCCCACTGGCTTTGTGTGAAGTGGGCGTCGAAGGCGGGTCCCATCCAAGGCAGTAGGGGGGCTAGTGGCGCAATGGATAACGCGTCTGACTACGGATCAGAAGATTCCAGGTTCGACTCCTGGCTAGCTCGTTCCTGATTTTGGCTGCTAAATGACATGTTCCTGGGTCCTGGTGCTTCCCCTGGACAACTGAGGAGAAGAGCTCTGGAATAGAGAGACTGACTTTCAGTGTCTGCAATTTAAGGCCTCCGAGCCCCTCTGTATGGCTTAGTCGGGTTGGCTTTGTGGTTTTGTCCAGATTTTCTTGAGATCATCAATACCATACACTTGCTGAAACTTAATAGTATGAGCGACCAGAAGAAAGAGCAGAAATTTGCCATTTCCCCTGATCCCTATAGGGCTGCCATGCTGAATGTTACCAAATGGCTGCCATAAAGAAGGCTATTGTCGATAATTCAGCGAGACAATGGAGGGCAGCGAAGCCAAGGGCGACCTGGAGAATGCGGGGATCGATCCCGCTACCTCTCGCATGCTAAGCGAGCGCTCTACCATTTGAGCTAATTCCCCACTGCGCTTCCCGTGTCCTCCTCCCCCGGCGCTGTCAAAATGCCCCTGAGATTCAAGATTCCCTGAGTTGTTGCGGGGAGGAAACCAAATAACAGGAGCGTTGCCCCCCTAATGATGGCGCTCGGTGACGAGGTGGCCGAGTGGTTAAGGCGATGGACTGCTAATCCATTGTGCTCTGCACGCGTGGGTTCGAATCCCATCCTCGTCGCAGAGACTTTATGCTGGCTGGCGTGGCAACAAAACAGCTGGACCATTGATTCACTCTGGCGTTCTGCCATTTCAGGGCCCGTACGCACCACCTGTGGCACCTTCCACTCATGCGCCATTGCGGGAGCATTGCCTTGTGCTGATAAGCCAGGCTCCTATTCGCAAGAAAACTAGAGCTGAAAAAAGTTCAGAAATGGGGGCCGCTCTGTTCTCTTGGTGCTTCCCCGCGCATCTGTTTGCAGTTCTTCTTCTCTCACTCCCATCTCCGGTAGAAAAACCAGGCCACACGGGTAGGATGTGGAGAGCCATGTGCGTCGAGCAGAGTGACATAACGTGTGCGGCCACTAAGGACCACGGTCCGCGAAGCAAGCCTTGAAGTGGTAGACGTGCTCAGAGCTCAGAGCACTGGGATTTGAAGTTCTTGTTATGCTTTGGCCAGGAAGAGGACCTCTTGTAGCCTGGATAGCTCAGTCGGTAGAGCATCAGACTTTTAATCTGAGGGTCCAGGGTTCAAGTCCCTGTTCAGGCGCCATAAGCTGCTGTTTTACCTCCTCGCTGTTCTCCGTACCTCTGGGAGTCCAACGTGTGTCAGGGAAGACGGGCTTCTCCAGCTCTTTTGGACAACAGTTTTACGCCTGCATCTGCGTGCAGGCCTCCAACAACTTGCCAGGCCAATTGGGATTAGCTGCGATCAAACCCCACTTTTCACTTCCTCCACATTCCAAGGTGCAATCATTTCATTGTGCGCAATGTTTATCTCTTGTGTGTTCTCCAGCGCATGGAGACCTGGGCACCAGAAAAGCCTTCGAAGCCACAGTCTGTGATATGGGACAAGACTACCCTGTAAGGATGTAGTTCACTGTTCCAGTCAGTGCATTGAAGTGCACGGTGAACTTCAAGTAAGAGTGCTTGGGTTTGTGCGCCATTTGAGACACAGCCAAAGGGTCGGCCCGCCTCAGCTGACACACGCCGTATCCAAGTTCCTGCTCGCTGATGAGACATCTCAAGATACCCAGTGGCCACAGTGCTCTCGGGCCTTAGCACCATGCCCCAAGGTAGTGTGGCCGAGTGGTCTAAGGCGCTGGATTTAGGCTCCAGTCTCTCAGGAGGCGTGGGTTCAAATCCCACCACTGCCATATTGAGGCCTTCTCCTCTGGAGATCCAAAGCTTTGCCCCATTTGAAGGGTCAACACTTGGTCTGTTTTCACAACTCAATTCCATTCCATTCTGGGCAGTGAGCAAGAAAGATAGATGCTGAGGGCTTGAACCGACAATATTTTTATAAGGAGCTGAAAGAGTTCCAACATGGGGGCTGCTGTATTTGTTGAGTAAATCAGTCTTTTGAGGGTACTTTTAAGGTTTTCTTTCCCCTTGCCCATGGGGGAGAGAGGCACACACAGACAAGCCAGACCTGCCCACACGTGGAGCAGAGTGGCGCAGCGGAAGCGTGCTGGGCCCATAACCCAGAGGTCGATGGATCGAAACCATCCTCTGCTATCTCCACCTCTATCTCATCGGTCAGCCTCTGCTTAGGCACCACTTCCTTTCCTTTAAGTGGAACCCCCCTCGTTGTGCTCTGCACACAGAATGGTATACTTTGCTTCAGATGAATGGATTTTCAGTGCTGCTGCCCTTTTTAAGGGAGCTCTCTGTGTCCTGTGTAATCCAAAGAAGACAGGGGAAACTACTGCTGCAGCAAAAAAGCACCAGTTTTAATCCACACATGAACACAACGGGGCTGTGGACAGGGACCAGAAGCACATTCGCACTTGCTCAGAAGCCCGGGCAAATGATGCTCTACTGGGTTGTTTGGCCAGATCATTTAAATGAGGGGCACGACTAACCAAGAAACCCTTTCAAGTGTGTCTGAATGAGGCCCATTCCTCTCCTCTCCTCTCCTCTCCTCTCCTCCACTCATTCTCAGTGAGGGCGGCAAAGCAAAGGGCGACCTGGAGAATGCAGGCATCGATCCCGCTACCTCTCACATGCTAAGCGAGCGCTCTACCATTTGAGCTAATTCCCCTCTGCGCTCCCCAGGTCCTCCTCTCCTGGTGGTGTCAAAATGCCCCTGAGATTTAAGATTCGCTGGTTTGTTGTGGGGAAGGAACAAAACAACAGCTGCATTGCCCTCCACATGCAGGCCCTTGGTGACGAGGTGGCGGAGTGGTTAAGGCGATGGACTGCTAATCCATTGCACGTGTGGGTTCATATCCCATCCTTGTCGAGACTTTATGCTGGCTGGCGTGGCAACCAAACAGCTTGGCGACTGATTCACTCTGGCATTCTGGCATTTCAGGGCCCGTCGACACCACCTGTGGCATCTTCCACTCATGCGCCATTGCGGGAGCATTGCCTTGTGCTGATAAGCCAGGCTCCTGTTTGCAAGAAAACTAGAGCTGAAGCAGTTCAGAAATGTGGACTGCTCTGTTCCCTTGGTGCGTCCCCATCCATCTGTTGGCAGGTCTTTTTCGCTCCCTCCTCTGTCTAGTAGAAAAACCAGGCCACACGGGTAGGATGTTGAGTGCAAGGTGCGTCGAGCAGAGTGACGTAACGTGTGCGGCCACTAAGGACCACGGTCCGCGAAGCGAGCCTTTAAGTGGTAGAAGTGCTCAGAGCTCAGCGCACCTGGATTTAAAGTTCTTGTTAATACTTGGCCAGGAAGAGGAGCACATGTGGCCTGGATAGCTCAGTCGGTAGAGCATCAGACTTTTAATCTGAGGGTCCAGGGTTCAAGTCCCTGTTCAGGCGCCATAAGCTGCTGTTTTACATCCATGCTGTTCTCCTTTCCTCCAGGAGTCTAATGTGTGTCGGGAAAGACGGGCTTCTCCTGCTCTTTTGGGCACCAGTTGTACGCCTGTATCTCTGTGCAGGCCTCCAACAACTTGCCAGGCCAATTGTGTTTAGCTGCGGTGTCACTTGTCGTTCCATTGTCCGCACTGTTTACCTGTTGGTGTATTCAATTGAATATAGGTTGAAGAGTATTTGCAAATCATTGCATTCTGTTAGATGCTAAGACTAAATGATTTAAAAAAAAATCAATCAATCAAAAGCAATCTGACTGCCAAGTAAATAAGAACTTAGATGTTTGAACTTGATATCAATTACATTGAAATGGAGGACTCATGCTAGATGTCTTGTGAGTGTATTTATATGCTTTCATGCTTCTCTTTTTATACACACAGACATTAATTACCCACAGCCCCACAGCCTCAGCCCTCTCTTCCCCTGGTACCTATATTATAGTGCTGATTTTGAAATCTCACACTTCAGATTTAGTTGCGTTGCTTCATCTATTTCTGCCACATCTGATTACTTTGCCTATAAAATCCATAAAACGGTACTCAGGAAAACAATTTAGTCCAATTTGCTGGCTGAATTTGTCATCATTATAGGATAAAGCTAAACTCTATTGATCCCTGTGGGGACACTGGGTTGTTACAGTAGTAGATAATGACAGGATACAGCAAGAAACTGCAATACACTCCAGGCAGGAATAAGACAAAATGTACCACAGGACCCTGGGCCTCCCGGTTTTACAAGTGAGACGATCATTTTCTCAGTAATGATTGTTCCCCTGTGAAGAGGACGGATTTAGGAGAAGTTTAACAGCAAAGTGGTAGAAAAAGTAATGGTAAATGGAAGAGGAAGAGACACTGATGATACAGAGAGGAAGTGAGGAATCCTCTACACTGGTATACACTATTTGTACACAAAAGTGCCAAACAAGAAGATAACAATTCTTTATTTTCTCAAATGTTTTTATTGATTTTATCTTTATAACNATTTAAAAAAAAATCAATCAATCAAAAGCAATCTGACTGCCAAGTAAATAAGAACTTAGATGTTTGAACTTGATATCAATTACATTGAAATGGAGGACTCATGCTAGATGTCTTGTGAGTGTATTTATATGCTTTCATGCTTCTCTTTTTATACACACAGACATTAATTACCCACAGCCCCACAGCCTCAGCCCTCTCTTCCCCTGGTACCTATATTATAGTGCTGATTTTGAAATCTCACACTTCAGATTTAGTTGCGTTGCTTCATCTATTTCTGCCACATCTGATTACTTTGCCTATAAAATCCATAAAACGGTACTCAGGAAAACAATTTAGTCCAATTTGCTGGCTGAATTTGTCATCATTATAGGATAAAGCTAAACTCTATTGATCCCTGTGGGGACACTGGGTTGTTACAGTAGTAGATAATGACAGGATACAGCAAGAAACTGCAATACACTCCAGGCAGGAATAAGACAAAATGTACCACAGGACCCTGGGCCTCCCGGTTTTACAAGTGAGACGATCATTTTCTCAGTAATGATTGTTCCCCTGTGAAGAGGACGGATTTAGGAGAAGTTTAACAGCAAAGTGGTAGAAAAAGTAATGGTAAATGGAAGAGGAAGAGACACTGATGATACAGAGAGGAAGTGAGGAATCCTCTACACTGGTATACACTATTTGTACACAAAAGTGCCAAACAAGAAGATAACAATTCTTTATTTTCTCAAATGTTTTTATTGATTTTATCTTTATAACAGTCATTCTTTAATCAACCAGGAAGCTTCTTGAGATGAGATTAATGGTTTTAAGGTGACTTGAAAACAGAATGCTGTTTATATGTAGTTGAGCTTGAAACAGTTTAATTTTTTATAAATTGGCCTGTTTGTAATTTGTAATTTAAAATAGCAAAAATTAGCACTAACATTTTTTTTTTCTAAGTGATATGAATCTGTGGACTTCTCAGGTTTTCCCAAGAGAACATGAATCCATTTATGGCACATTGACTGAAAGTCTTTTTGATGACATTAAACTGCACAGTCGACCTACAACGCTTAGCAGAAGTAGTGACAGGAAAAGCAGTTCTTTTCAATTAACTGAATCAGTAGAATCAGTTCAGTAAAGTGATTTGTTTAAGGGGTGGGTGGCATTTGAGAAATGTTTCTTTTTGTTGTTGCTGCAGTTGATGTTTAATGCGACTGTCCATTATTTTCATTTTTCCTAATTTAATTTAAAAGGAGGAGACTATCTGGAATATTGAAAGTTTTATTTTTGATGCCTCAATGAAATATATTGAAACAAAAATTAACCAAAATAAAATGCACATTTTAGTGAAAGGCAGTCTGTAGATTAAGCAGCACAAAAACAGAACAATAGGTGGCTGTTGTTGTTTGGTTTGTGTATGGCACAGTGAAATTTTAATATGCATGTGCAGAGCTGAGTGTGACATCAGCGTGTCCACTGAAAATGCCGGCTCATACATGGCATCCGTGGGAACAGTGTTTTAGAAAGCTCCCACTCTGGAGGCTGTTTTTAAAATTTTCATTCTAGGTCGTCTGAAAAATGGGGGCCGAAACGCAACAATGCTTTTGCATTTTACCCTAAAACTGTTGTCTTGTCAACAGCCCTTCAGAGGCGAAGCTCCTCTCAAATATGTTCAGTGAATAACTGAAAGTAAATGTGCATGACCTCAAGTCACCAGCCTCAGTCACACACACACTGTACTGACTGAAACTCTATCCTATTGAGGCCATTGTTAGTGAATGTTAAAATTGTCAGTGGAGTGAAGTTACATTGGATAAATAAGGTGGTGATAATCTTGGTTATTAAGTGGCACCAAATGATTTTATTATTCTGTTCTGCTCAGTAGAGGAAGTTAATCTAGCTCAAGGTGAATTGCTTACTGTCGGCGGTGATAAAACGTACACTTCAGAGCTGGCTTTTATGAATCTGGTCCTGAGATAAGTGTTATTGTGTTTAAGAGCTTTGTTAAATATATATGGGCTAGATGATGTGGGCTAGAGCTTTTTTTATTTGATTTGAACTCCATGCGTCCTGAAGATCACCTCCCATGTAATTAGAACAGATTTCCCAGGTTCCCATCAATGAACCCAATGAGCAGCAAAGTGACTGAATGAGATCCTGACCTGAGGTGCCTCACATGGCTGCCCTGGACATGAACTACAGACTATAAGTGGAAACACATTGGAAAATTTGGGGCAAGAGAGGCAAAAATACAAATAAAAAAACATCCCCTCCAAAGCCACTTTGAGTTATTGTTTGGAGTTGGCCTCCAGCCCCATTCTCAGGGGAGGCTTCAGGCCTCATGGGGCCCTCAGGATTGTCCCACATACTGTCCCAGCATGCATCTCTGCAGGCTCACTCCTCTGGGGAGCCCCTCAGAGAATGTGTTGGCCACAGTTGTTGTGTGCAGTAATGATTCTTGTGGGGTGGTGTTACCTGGAATAACTCATTGTGAAACATGAGATCTGGCTGTTTTACTTTTGATCAAATACACGGAGCTGGAACTGCTTTTTGCTGGGATATTTTGAACCTTTGAACACTCCGTGCTTTCTGCTCCAACAGCTTCCACTCATCTTCACTGAGCTTTATAACATCTCTCATGTGAATATTTATACTAAAACAGCTCAAAGCCAAATATTTGAAATTGCTCAGTTGTAAGGCCCAAACCAATAACCCTGAATGTAACAATTCCAGCTATCTCACATTTCAACTCCTTTGTTGAGGCTGCTTTACCATCAAATACTGTATCAGTGTGAATGAAGGCGATCAGCCTGCAGCACCACTGAGTATTTCTTGAAGCTCATGGGGGCTTTTAGCTCAGTTTATGCTTGATGCACCCACGAGGTTTGCATGGCTCCATGTAGAAGAATGGCGTCATTTTAGCAGCCTTGCTCCCTCTTACAGTCCCTGTCACACAGAAAACTTCCAAGTTGCGCACTTCCAAAATTTTGTCACTGACAGACGGAAACACGTGGACAACATGGCTGACGAACAGGAGCTCCACAGGCATGCAATATGTTGAAATGTTGACGCTGCATTTCAACATATTGTTCTTCTACTTTATTATTATCATTCAGCAACTTCTTTTTCTTCTATGACGCCTTTTACAGCTTTCAAATTTACACAAATGTTCACAAAAAAAAAAATCCATGAAGCATGTTCAGGAGACGTTGGCTTGCATTTTTCTCAGTTGTTACAGTTGTACTTTTTGAAAAAAAAAAAAAAAAATTTCAACCCAAAAAATGAATTGAACTCAATGGCAGAAATTTGAGGTATGCCAACATGGTTCAACTTTGAGACTCAACAGCTTCTGCATCCTTGCACTCACAGTCGTCATTCTTCTCTGCTATGTGAAGTGAGATTATCAGCCCTGAAATAGGTTTCTCAATGCTATTTCTCAGCTTCGTGATTGGAGTCAACCAGGATCGAATCATTTCATGGCACATCAAAGTCAACAAAGACTGCACTGCCTGTAACCATTTAGATGGTGCTGATGGGTGAGACTGTGCCTCTCATTGGTCAATTGTTGATTTAAAAAAAAAAAAAAAATCAAGTTTGATGCCAACATGTATCAAAAGCCAAATAACTGCAATAATCAGCCTGAGCCTAGGCCCAGGCTGATTATCAGTCTATCCCTCATCCAAACCACAACTAACTGTGAAAACTATTTCACTCTGGACTTCAAGCAGCTTGGATTCTGAGCCTCTCCTCTAAACATCGGCCTGGATCGTAATCAGCCGTAATTTCCTTAATGATGGGGGATCAGTGATCAGCCAATCATTACATATGAAACTGATCTTCTCTGCTGATCCTCTTTACCTCTGCATAGGCCTGAAAGTCAGCCATTGTAGCTTTTTTGCTCTGCCAGACTGACAGGCCCACAGTGTAACTGTTAACAAAAGTATTGCATAATTAGTCGTTTATCTTTTTTTTTTTTAATGTGGAAAATGAAAGACTAAAGAAACTGATACAGTTTAGTGGTTTGGGAAGCAATATTCTAAACTTCTTCATTTATATTTGAGAGAAATACCTCACGTGCAGTTAAAACATGAAGTTTTGTATTGTTTCACAGGAATTGTTTGATATTTTCCCATAAAATCAGATTGGAACATTGAAGGTGTGTGCTGTCAGTTATGAAAAATAATCAGTATCAGCAGGTCAGGCTTCTCAAAGATCGGTGATTAGTGATTGGTGATCAGGCAGGGAACTGTGATGGGTGCACCCTTATTCTCCACTCTTCCCCTTCACTATGGGTTCCTGATCCCAAAATGTAAAACAAAACATGTGCTTTAATCTAAACAGAGAACTTTGGATAACTTGGCTACAGTTCAGTTTTCATCCTCTCAGGTGGTTAGTCCATCACCGCAGCTTTTATCCAATGGTGAATATGTTAGAATGACCCTGACAGCGGTCACAACCATATAAGGAGGCAGAGGCAGGAGATGAGTTAAAGCCACATGGCGGGCATTTATTTACAGTGTACAATCATAAAAACTGCCATGTTCAGAACACAGCACATGTCAGACTCCCAGAACACAGAAACCTGCACCCTTATACAGTACAGGCCAAAAGTTTGGACACACCTCCTCATTCAATGCGTTTCCTTTGTTTTCATGACTATTTACATTGTAGATTCTCACTGAAGGCGTCAGAACTATGAATGAACACGTGGAGTTATGTACTTAACAAAAAAGGTGAAATAACTGAAAGATGTTTATATTCTAGTTCCTTCAAAATAACCACCCTTTACTCTGATTACCTCTTTGTATACTTTTGGCATTCTTCAAGAGGTCATCACCTGAAATGGTTTTCTCTTCACAGCTGTGCCTTATCAGGGTTAATTGGTGGAATTTCTTGCTTTATTAATGTGGTTGGGACCATCAGTTGTGTTGTGCAGAAGTCAGGTTAATACACAGCAAACAGCTCTATTGGAAAACTGTTAAAATTCACATTATGGCAAGAACCAATCAGCCAACTAAAGAAAAACAAGTGGCCATCATTACTTTAAGAAATGAAGACAGTCAGTCCAGTTAATAGTCATAAAAATAAAGAAAAAGCAAATTGAATGAGAAGGTGTGTCCAAACTTTTGGCCTGTACTGTACATCCTCCCTAATATGTTGCAACCAAGTGCTGGGGTGCTAGAAACATGCAAACCTTTATTAATACTGTTTTTAAAACCCCAAACCTTAAAATATTACTCAGCACAATAATAAGGATTATTATTGCTTTTTAACTCCTCACTTCCCCCCAAAACTCCTCAAATACATTTTCCATGTGGCACCGATTACCCCCCATACAAATCTACCAACGCAACCCTCCCAGTGCATTAAAAGGCTGCGTATTACCCCGGGGACTCTTTTAGACATGCACCCTGGGAAAGGAGACAGAAAGGCACAGGTAAGTACTGAGCATCCACATTAGCTTTTAAAACATGTTGCACAGCTCAATCATTTTCATTCGCACACAACTCAGCTCAGACTTGGCTAATTTCTACTTTGATCCACTTAGGGGGTACAATCCTACCAAATAAGCCCCCCCACCTTCCGTCCACCACATGACCGACAGATTGCTGGCAAAGAAAACGCATCCACACGCACACACACACACACACACACTCACCTGCATCATCATTAAGTCTGAACAAACATTTTAACAACATACCTCTCTGTAGTCTCATCTATTGTGCATTTTCACTGTAACACATCTATGAAGGCAAACTTTCTTGACATTAGCTGACACAATTTACAGCTTCTTTTCCAGTCAATAACGGGAACAAGCCAGACCTCCGTTACAGAATAGTTTTCTTATGTGTTGTACGTTTTTTGACATAGTTGTGTTGTTTTGTTCATATTTATGATATACTTTACGTTTTCATATTTTTTCTTTAAAACCCACCAATACATAAGTTAAAAGCAAGTGAAAAAACAACATATTAAAGAACTTTGAAGCTTGAGGGTAAGGGCTCTCTGGAGCAGCTTGTTACAGCAAACACGCTCTGATATATCCACTTGACTCTTCTGGACCAGCAACAAACAGCAAAAAGGCAAAGTTAGAGGCTTCAGAAGAAGAAGAAGAAGTACAAACATCTCCAGCACCTAAAGCAAGATGTATGTTTTTTCTCTGAAGTGGATGAAAGCAAGTGAGCAGCTGCATCTGTAGGATGTGTAAGCAGGCAATTATTTTCTAATATGTAAGATACGACAACTTCAAAAGGTGATAATATGTGAGGGCTTTGTTGGGTCCATTAACGAGCTGTAACAGGCTCCAGCATTCTCCAGAGGCGCGGTTCACGCCTCTCTGTCCAACACTCAGGGAGGAAGATGAGATATGTCGGAGCCAGAGGAGCAGAATATGTTATTCTGCACCGCGGCATCCCATGTGATTATGGCCTTAAACCTTTCTCCAGTAACCCCAGCAGTTACCACTTCCATCAAAGAAAAATATGGAAATGAGCAGAACGCCACAGCTTGTATGTAGGATAGTGCCATCAGGGAGCGGAGGAGGAGGAGGAAGAGCATGTCGGGAGAGAAAAACTGGAGAGAGGGATGGAGTGAATGCAGACGAGTATAAATAGAAAAGCAGAAGAAGACATCCACAAATTCAGAATATTAAAATTTTGAGTAGGTTTCAAAAGTTTCCACACTAATTATACATGCAAGTCTAGGATGCCTCTGGGGTGAGATGGTATACTAGACAGGCGTTCATAACAGCAGCATATTAAATATGCTCCAAACAACAACAACAAGAACTGCGTGCATGCATCACTTTAAAAGTAACACAAAGGTGAGGAGCGGACACACAAAGGGATCAGAGGAGGATTGAGACATGTGGGGACATTATTCACATCGTTTTAAACCTTCCAGCAGGTTCTGACAGAGGATTTGTTGTTTTGTTGTGCACAAGTTCAAATATGGAGATGCAATTTGGAGTCAAACCATTTGAAAGTGCTGCTAAATTACCGTTATTTAGTAATAATATGTTTTGTATAAGTGCTATTTCTATTTTCAGTACCATTAGATTTAAAAAAAGAACACTTAACCATGATTTCCAGGCACTTTATGGAGCCCCTCCTGCTGGGGGCCAAAGGTAATTAGACCACCATATTTAAGTGGTAAAGTCCACCACTGCATGCAATCTGTATGGGGGAATAATTGGGGGTGAAATAGCACAAAGAGTGCATTAGGTCATCTGATTTTTTTTTTTTTTCTTATGCCTCCTATGCTGGATAACGAGGGAGCAGAGGGTTAAATCACAGGGGAAATTTGTCATGATTTTGTTTAAAGGATATTCCGCTGTGTTTCAAGGGGCAGTATTGGGCAGTAACATGATACCAGTAACGCATTAAGACCCATTCATGCTCAAAATATGGATGCATATGGATACAGACATGTTCATATTCTGTGTTCATTTCGTCTGTCTTTCTGCACGTTTTTATAAATCTTTGATGGTGGTCAAACAGAACAAGTTCACTGTAAACTGTGGGGGCAGTGCTGCTGTTACTATGTGATATGGAGCTCCAGTGAGTCAGGGAGAAGAAATAAAAATGATGGAACTTTTCGAAGAAAGAAGACTTAGTGAGTTGGTGAGGAATTTTAAAAATATGTATGATAATAATTTACAGGGGTCCAGTTCACAAAGCAGGTTTAGCAAAAACTTGAGTCTATTAACCCTGAATGAGGCAAACTTTTCCGTTTTACAAAGCGAGGTGACTCAAGCAGAGAAAGAGGGGTAACTCTACACTGCTAAATATGATAAGTCGACTTTACTTTAAAAAAAAAAAAAAAAGCAAAGTCATTGCCTTTAAAAAAAAGTAATTAATGTGAACTTAGATAAAGTAGATTTGATAAAATGATTTTTAGTGAGTTTGCAGCACTCAAATGAACTTAAATAATTTATATTATAGTGACTTATACATGCAAAATGACCATGAGTGAGGAGGGCAGGCAGTGGATATGAGACCCTGCTGTACACTGATATATCATATAGGTGACACAGGCTGTCTTTGCCCTGGTATAGACTGGCTGTCAATGCACCATGGCTTAGACCAGCTGTCAATGTACACTGGTTGTCAAGGGCATCATTTTCTTCTAGATGAAAGTTGCTTTGTGTTTGCATCTTATTTGAACAGGCATTTTCATTTGCCCACTGAAGCTGCCCATCATGCTCTAACACCATGGAGTAAAGACAGCCAGTCAACGCCACAGAGCACAGGCAGCTTGTGCATGATTCACCTGTGTGCAGCAGGGTCTCATGTCCACAGTGTGCCCTCCTCACTCATGGTTACAGGGTCTGGTTATAAACCTATTTGACAGGTTACTGCCATGACATGAGTTGTCAGAACTTAGTTCTTTTCAGCTTTAACAATTTAAAATTTCTGGTCAGCTTTATTTGAAAATTTTGAGGCAAAAAGTCCGATCGTGGGACTTATAATTGATCCATTACCCACTCACACTAGGAGGTGATCTGAACCAAACATCACACGGACCTTGGTCCTGGACCAGAATCCTCTGCTGATTGTTGGGATGGCCACCAATCAGAATCCTGTAGTGTAAGCCAGGCTTTAGTCAAGAGGGACTTTTAGTTTCATAAACTGATCTTCTTTGAAAAACCCTAACGTCTTCTCCTGTGCTGAATACCAGGTCAAGTATGTCCTACACATTGATTCTAGAAGGCTCTTTAGCTGTCTTTATATGCAGATGATCTTAACTTGTAGGTGCGTTCTTTTTCCCCCCTAGTTTCCAGCAGCAGCAGCAGGTAAAGTGATGTAGGCTGTTAGATTTTGTCTGCACAGAAATCTCCTAACTTGGGAACCTCCATCATGCCAGCATAAATTTGGATGGTTGAAAGAAAACTTACCAGATGGCAGGCAACACATTAGAACACAAACACAAGATGAGGAGGATTGGCAGTGTTTCTAAAGTTTGTCCTGCTCCTCCTCATTAGTCTTCATGTGTTCTTGTGAATGTTTTTGTGCTGCTTTAAACTCACTTGTGTTAATATTTGCAGCTTTAGGGGTTTACTGAGATGAGCAGTGAAGTTCAGCTCTCAACAGTCTTCCTCTGGAGACTTCCCTGGACTGCTCAGTGACTGACGTGTTGAGGAGATAGCTAAAGCCCATCCTGCATCAAAAGAGAGCTGTAGGCGGCTGATAAACCCTGCTTCCAGACCATAAACTCAGTAACAAGTGATCAAAGCTCATCACAGGCTACTGAATACCAACCTCCATCGTGAATTCCTGATTCTGCAGGTGGTGTCTGTTGGCTGTGTTTAATCGCTCGTCAAACTCAGCTATAGGCTGAAGACTCTGTCAGGCTGTGGATTATGTAGAAACCACATACGTATGGCTGGAAAAGGAGCATTGCTGTTTGTATGCAGAGTCTGAGGGGTGTTGTGAAGCTGTAAATGTCAGTGTGAAGCTGAGCAGCTTACTAACAGCAGCAGTAACTGAGAGTGAATTTCACTCGGATGGTTCCTGGAAATTCAGTCAAAATATTTCAACACAGTGCTTTTAGTTCATTAGATTTTCTTACATTTTTTGTCAAATGAAAGACAGCATTACCAAGTGACAGAGACAAGACATGTTCTGAAGCATGTGGAAGTATTAAAGTGAGAGCTTGACTCTGAGGAAACTCACCACTCACCATCTGGTCAGTACGTTCAGTGCTTTGTTCACGCAATGCACTGAAGGTAAGTATGCCCAGTATGTTCAGTGAACGAATCAATGACTGACTGAGGGTCAATGACAAACAGAGGGTCTAAAAACTTATTTTTAAAAAGTTCTTTGAAAATGGATAAAAAACATATTTCTGGGTGAAGAATTATGTTTTCTAACATATTTCAGTAGTTGACCAGCATTTCAAAGTTTTTAGGTTCATTATAGTTTAGTATTTTTTATTTGAGCACCCAAAAATGTCAGGTGGCGCAACCAAATATATGAAAATATATTTATATGTTCCTGTTATTTTTTCTGTGTGAAATTATTGGCAAGTATATCTCAAGTGTCTGTAGTGACTCATACATTTTCATTTTGTGTGTTTCATTTCTTTTATTTGTGAATAAGATAAATAATTTGATGTTAAAATAACATTTCACATTATTACATTGGTTGTTCCACCTGACATGGAAATTGTTCCAGTCACCAATGAAGTGAAAAAACCTTTTTTATCAGTATTTCAGAGAAATCTACAAACTTTTCCACTTGGTCACAAATGTCATTTGGGCTCCTCTGGCTGATGCAGTTTCCTGTTTCCTGTTTTATTCTCTTCACTTTAACATAAAAGTCTAATGTTACGGTTGCACCACCCTGACATTTGACAAGGTGAAAATTACGGGACAAAAGTTTTTCACATTTCTTTACAGCTTTAAAATTCTTTTTATTTGCACAGAATGTTTTATTTAAAAAGGTTCAAGCATAACATAATGCCACTGTGTTTTTAATTTCCATTTACAATAACTGACATTCAATTTTTAGAGTTTAATTACTACGGATGCTTGTCAAGACGGTTGCACCACCTGACATTTTGGGGGTTTGAGGAACCAAAACACAAAAAAACATGTTATATTTTAATAGTTTAAAGATGTGTTCAATTAAGACAGGTTTCATAGAATAAAGAAATACATGTGATGAAATACTCAATTCATGATGGAAGGAAATATTGCACTCGGACACAAAAAAAGGGACATCACGTCATTGACCCCTGAAAGAGAGAGACACAGCTCGGTCACTAAACTGGAGCTTGGCGATTCATACTGAACTTCAGTACGATCCTGAGCAAAACTGAGTGTTTGGCCTGCTTTCAGCTCATTTTAACTAGCAGGTGGAGCTGCGGACCATTCAGTAAACGATTTGCTGAATAAATCTTTTGAACGAATCACTTTACTGAACTGATTCTAATGATTCAATTCACTGAAAAGAACTGCTTTGGCCATCACTAATCCCAATCCAGGTGGATCAGGAATTTGTAGTCCTCCTTTATATGACTCCTGTAAAAGCCCTGGGGCCTCATTTGTAAAAGAATAAGTGGAATCCTTACTAAAAATGTATGTGGGCCGAAAACCTGGAAATGGCACACAGAATGATTCAGATTTGTAAAACCATTTGTATGCACACCTACACGCAATTTTCCCTTTATAAATGAGGATCCACTTAAAGAAGCCCACACATAGAGAAACGGTCCTGGTGTGCCCTAATTAACCATAAATGGTCAGTGCAAAGCAACTCATGAATGATGATGCGTACAAACAAGGAGGCAAAGTAAAGGTTTCCAGCACTAGATTGGGGTGAAAAATTTAAGTTTAGACAAGGAGACAAACTTTCTGACCCATGAATAGAGGAGTTTATGAATGAAGAATTTGTTATTTTACATTCAGGGATCAAATTCTTATTTTATTCATTAAAATTCATATTAATCCTTAACTTTTTTGGAATGCATTTTTCTGGAATTTGTTGTTATTGTAATGTCTGTCAGTGTTCAAATGAATCTACTGTTGAATTAACAGTGATGACTGCTTTGGTTGTGGGGTTCAAATATATATTTTCCCCCCTAACTGTAACTTGCAGCTTCCTGCATCTCAAGTGTTTTTCTTCTATAGAATGTTTTTTCACCACTTCTTTAGT
The DNA here is from genome assembly GCA_008086565.1 of Thalassoma bifasciatum. NCBI lineage: Eukaryota > Metazoa > Chordata > Actinopteri > Labriformes > Labridae > Thalassoma > Thalassoma bifasciatum. The sequence continues at coordinate 2,859 of RPOG01005451.1, read as the reverse complement.
CCGTAGAAATGTTGGTGGCTCCAGGCCTCTGCTGAAGTGAGTGGAGTCCCAACAACGTCTCCTCTAATTTCAGCCTCAGTGCCCAGTGAACATCGATCTGAGGACAGAGAGCACAGATGACAAGAGGAGAGGGTTTTTATTCATTCACATCAAACCTTTTATCAGCGCTACAGCCACTCTGACCTTTGACCCCCCCGTTTCAGGGTTTGTAAATGGAGGACTTGGCCCGTCTCCTCCTTCAGCAGCGTTGTCTGCATTTCAATCACACCCCACTTTGATGATTTTGTCTTCATGTATTTTTTTAATCCTCTGAGTCTTTGAAATGTGTTTGAAATGAATCTGCCTCTCTCTGACTTTGATCTGCTCTCCCTCTCTCTCTCTCTGCAGTGTTGGCTATTGTTGGAGGCTATTGTGACGGCCATTCACAGACACACACTTCTGTGAGGAGCCAACCCTTGATGAGAAGGGGTGTTATCTGCTGGCACAACAACACACTTGCTCTCACACACAAGCACACACACACACACACACACACACACTTTCACGCTGTTCTTTTGTCTGATAATCTTTCAAAAATACACAGAAAACATTCGTCTAACTGCCTGTTCACACTCAGCTACACACAAATACACACACAGACAATATCAGAGGTTTACTTTGTCACTTCATGGAGCAGGAGCCTCATCAGAACCCCAGTTTTTGTTCCCTATCTGTAAGTGTAGACGTGCAACATAAACCAACACAAGCTCATCGATAGAAAGAAAGAAATCTGCTGGACAAAAACAGTCTTGACTTGATAGGTGATTATGATTATTTATGGTGACACAGACTCATTGTTTAGATGGTGAACTTTGTTGATATGGACCAGGAGGATTGATGATGGCCAGCTCCTGTCTAATAAGAATCTGGCATGTGCAGGTATGATATTACACAGAAAAAATTTTTTCAATAATTAAAATAAATGAAATGAAATAAAATAGATATGAAGGGAAAGGATGAGGATAAATGAATGAGGAGAAGTGTATTCTAAGAACACTGTGTAACCTCTCCACCCGGAGTTTGTGGTACCAGACGGATGTTGGGGGTTGTCCGGAAGTCTCCCATCCCCCAAATACTTTGTCCCTGTTGATTGGGACATTTCAGACCGGGGAGTTTTTTTTTTATTTTTTTTTTAGAAATTAACCTTTTCATTACAAATAATTGGTGTAATTGTTAATAATAAAATAAAATAAATAAAACGAAAAACTTTTTTAAAATTTTATTTATTTATTTCTTAATTGGAAAAGTAATGTTTATTAACCATATTAACAAAAAAAAAAAAATAAATAAAATAATTTTTTTTAAAATTTTATTTATTTATTTTTTAATTGGAAAAGTAATGTTTGTTAAACATATTAACAAAATTTAAAAAAACAAAACAAAACAAAAAAAACTTGCTGCATCATTTTGTTTATGATATGTTACGCTTTATCATGTTTGATAAATTGAGCAGTTTTGGTTATTTTCTGGTAAAGTTTTAAGGATATTTTTTCTATTTTTTCTTCTTTAAATGCACTGTAAAATATAATTCATTGGCTTTACTTTAAATATATGCAAAGTTGTTACCGTAAAAAGAGTAATTTATGTTAACTTAAATAGAGTAGATTTGATTTACTTATTTTTTTGTGAGTTTGCAGTACTCATATGAACTTAAATAAATTCTATTATAGTAACTTATGCAAATTTATTACTCAGGTTGACCATGAGTGAGGAGAGCAGGGAGTGGATATGAGACCCTGCTGTACATGGATGTATTAGATGGGTGACACAGGCTGTCCTCACTCCATGGCTTAGTCCAGCTGTCAACGGCATAGAGTGGATGACGAGGATATCAATAAATGATGTAATTTTGTTATGTAGAACTCTGGAAGAAAGTTCCTGTGAATGCTTTGCATGAGTCTCTAATTTGAGCAGGGATTTCCATTTTCCCACTTAAGCTGCTCATAATGTACTTGGTGTTGAATTATGGTGTATGACTGTACATTATGGAAAAATGCCAGCAAGGGATGTCAGTCTAGACCATGGAGTGAAGTCACTCAACATCACAGAGCAGAGACAGCCAATCAGTCGGTTGGTGCCTTGGAGCATAGAGTCTACACCAGTCTACACCACTGAGCATAGGCGCCTCTTGCGTGATTCACCCTTGTACAGCAGGATCTCATATCCACCGCGTGCCCTCCTCACTCAGTGTTACAGGGTTTGGTTATCAACAATGAGAAAAATGTCTCAACTTTCAGAAACTGTTGGAAATTTTTTGATCGTGTGAACCATTTAGGAGTGAAGGATGTTCAAATGCGAATGTATCAGCGTCGACACATCCGTCGTTAAAGGGTTAAGCAAACTATTTATCCTGTTGATAAGAGCGAGGTCTTTAAAACTCATGAATCGAAAATGGTGCATTTGCCAATTTAGGATCACAGAAACAGCTAAAATGGAAATGTTTCGGACAGGTCCAGAGAAGTGTTTTCATAAACACAAGGATGAGAAAATGGGACAATTTCAAATCTGTGAATCACGTAAAGATACTACAGGGACACCAAAGGGACATAATAAGGACCAATAAAAGTGCCATACCCCTCTTCAAACCATATACAATCACACAGCATTTTCCTCTTGTAGCCGTAATGTAGTAGTTAGCACCAATAAGTAGCATCAGATTATTCTAGCTGCATTTTATAGAGTACTCTCCTAATTTATTCCCTGTTGGGCAGAGTGGATTTATGAGGCCTCAGCACATAATAAATGTGTATTTATGCTCACTTTATCACATCAGTGTTGCATCAGGTTAAAGTGTAGCCATAGACAAGCAGCCTGCTCCTG